>JAQBSW010001588.1:0-128521 GCA_029291075.1 Eudiplozoon nipponicum
ATAGGGAAATTTGTCAAATTGACTGGGTGCTCCGTTTCCGATAAATGATTGGAAATAGCTGATTTCCCTGAAAGTGCCAAGCTTTCGTTAATCAATTTCTGTGGTGAATGTTGCTGGATTCTGTTTATCAATTGCTTCTTCGTACGTCCGATATAGTACGTTTTATAGTTCCTTTTCAAAAAGAGGTAATGCATAAACAAAATAAATCGTCTATTCTGCATCATGATTGCATTTTACATGGAACTAAGTGACTTAAAAATTTAGTTTGCAAATAAACGGCCTTGGGAAAATCTTTCACTTTAGTGGAAGAGACGAAATACACGGTCGTTAAGTTATATGCCAGTATGCTCACAGAATGAAATGACAGTTGACGACTGACGAAACATTGGTGCATTTTTCATGTACTTTCGGAGTGAAACTCTGCCAATTTCCCACAATCAAAGGTATTTTTAAACGGACATACTTTGGTCGTAAAATATAAGATTTCCACAAAATAAATCATACTAATTTGATACCTGTTGCAGTCAGATTAGTCGATGATTCTTCTAAATGCCTAGTAAACTGCCAATGTTGATCAATTTTGTGGGAATTATGCAGTGACTCTCGCCTTCTTTCATGACTTAACTGCACATTATTCTGTGTATTCGCGTGTTCTGAGACACCATTCACATAGAACATTGATGAGCCACTTTCTCCTGATCGAGAGGAATTCGACGTTTTTGGTTTGTCGCAAAGCGGTTTCAGATTAGGTAATGTCCGCGTAGGAACTAGAGTCGATGGTACAGCATCATCATCTGTTGTTGTGGTACTCCCTCTATGGTTGTTCTTCTAAATGTAAGAAATAGCATAAACTAGAAAAGAAGCGGGAGCAGACAACGGGAGAAGTAAAAAGCAGAAAAAATCACTTTCTATCATGAAAGGTACAACAACAAACCGTCATGCAAATTCCAGGTTTTTGTTAGCATAATGTGATAATCGAAATTGACAATTCACATCAAAAGAAGCTTCGAATTATAACAAAAGTCAATAGATGCAAGTACACAGCGGTTTATTACTTGGAGCCATGTATACAATGTGTCTGTAAAGGAAGATATCTCATCCGATAAAAATAAAGTACCAATTTATTGTTTAACTTAAACCACCATGGCTGATTGAAACTAATATTATTAAAAAATAAACTATTCGTTTAAATTTTATAACATTCTTTGATTAAATAATTTCGAGTATTTATACTGGCGAATTGTGCGTGAATTTCCCTGTTGACGTGTAGCTGCCATTTTGGTCTCTTATCAACTTTACAATTCTGATCCTCACTACCACGAGGTTATTTTCTTATTCGAGAAAATTTGTACGGTTAGGAACAGGTAATATAATTACTCTGTTTTGTCGCGTCGAATCTCTTTCTAGATCAAATGTTCGATGTGTAGTGTTGCGTATAAAATTCACAGTCTTGTTGCCTATTGCTTAGTTAAGTATATATACTTGTATTTAACATGGAGGCTAATCTTAAGTTGAAAGACACTGATAGCATGTTACAAGGAGTTGCATATATGAGTCTGATAGACTTGGAAAAAAGATTAATCTATTAAACTAAAGTCAACAAACACCAAACTCCTGAAGACACACCAAGACTAATTCGGACTTGGTATCTTTGGGGCTCTCATTAGTTAATAGGACAATAGCCTCTACAGTACCGAAAGCATTTGCAACAGGTTGTTAATATATTTTACCATAAATTTGATGTAGCGGCTTGACAATTTGATCCAGCTAAACAAAGTCAAATAATCTATTTAATCAGTAAGATCGTATGATATAATAAAAGCACAACGACTTATAGCTGATAGACAGACTAATATACTGAAAAAGAGGAATAAAAGCAAGACTGTCACTTTAAAAACCAATATAAGAAAACATCATTCACTTGCAGCACATGCTTTTGTAAACGGCCTAGTAACTCTCCTAAAGACAAATAAATTAATGTTGTTAAATAAAACAATGTTTTAGTTATTAAAACACCGAAGGATTCATAAAATTTAAATTTAAAACAAAAAGTGCAAAAATGATAGAACTACAATAAAAGAACCTCCAATGTATAGCAGGATTTGCGTCACCTCCAATTCAGACACAATGATCGAAAATATTATTTTTGATTGCACAAATCTGGCCACTGTTTGCTAATCTACAATTATTAGTAGACTGTCTACAGTTTTTTGCTTTTACTTCTTAAAGCCAATGCTTGGTAAGCAATAGCCGTTGCGCAATTGTAGATATATGACTACAATTCTCTATAATGCATGATTTTACCTTATTGTATTTTTCAAATCCAATTACTAACCGTTTAGTCGATCAGCATACGCTTGCATACTAAGAAACAATATTTTATGATTAAGTAACGATTATTAAGCAAACTTTGTTTTCGAACTTGAGATGAACGAAAATCCTATTTGAATTAAACAATTGCACAATATAGCAAAACCATAGGTATCATCAGAGTGCCTAAAAGAATTGATAAACAAGAATCAAGACGTTATATATATATATATATATATATATATATATATATATTGTGTAAAATTGTATATGCAACTCTAACTCTTGGTAATCTCGCACACATTTTACATGACCAAAATGTCGGATGCGAAATATCTGTGCAGGCCCAAGTCAAATTTTTGAAGCTTTCGCGACACATGTTTAAGTTACACAATAAAGCAGTCATTGATTGCGCGAAGGTTGATGGAAATTCTTTAATTTAGGCGTGCGTACTTGAAATAAATATCAATCCCATTTTATTCAACAAGTCGCACAGCAAAGTAACATCACAGAAAGACACAGGAACTAACGTGATTCGATCTTCAATGATCATCACAAGCGTACGATGGCAAAATGACTAACGAGGATCAAACTGGTATTTCTTTTATTGTGAAAAGTAAAAATGGATTAAATTAAATAATATGCATTTTGTCGCAAAAAGTCTTCTATTTCACGCTACATCCATATATACTCTATCGGATACTTTGTGTTGAAGCCGCGTTTCCACGTAAAGGTCAATTAAATAAACAGCTCACAAGTCTTTCAAATAATGCCCTGTCTAAAAATAAAATGCATACTAAATGAGCTAAAACAGCTCCTTGACAAATTTAAAAAAATCACTCATTGCGCGGATGGTGGCAACATTCTTTTAAATCAAGTTTGCGAGCTGGAATTAAACAACAATCCCATTATATTTTACCACTCATCGAACAGTATATCAAAACTACCACCAGAACATTCAATGATTGTGTAATTGTATGACTGATATATGAAGCGAAGATTACAAAATGTTAATTTTCGTGACCGCATAAAATTGTGGTGTCGACATTTCCAGCCAAGTACAATTTATGCGTGAGTTTATTAGGGGTGAAAGACGCATATTTATATATATATATATATATATATATATATATATATAGATATATATATATATATTGCGGTCTGATCCTCGCCAGTCAGTTTGCCGTCGTAATCTGGTAATGATCATGGAAGATCGAAACGCGTCAGTACGTGTGAATGACGGTAGTATTTCTACGTTGGTCGACGACTGGTAAAATACAATGAGATATGCGTTTCCTTCAAACTCGCAAACTTGATTTGAAGAACTGACAGTATAGCCCAACAAGTAATGAATGCGCATAAACTATCGCACCGAAATCAAAGTCCAGTCTTCAATGATGAGTATTTGAACAATTGGCTGCTTGAAATTTAGTAAGTATAACCATTATGCATACGTTCAGTTAGCTACACATAAAAATTATGCAATATAAAATCATGAAAAAATAGAAGGCCTTCCTTGATTTAAGAGCAAAATTAGCATTGACTAATTTTTACCTTGTCTTACCGAACAGATCGAAAAATCATTTCAATAGTTGTCTACAAAACTACCACCGACCAGGATATTATTATCCATTCGCGTTTTTTCTATGTTGGGGTTGAATTTTGGGCAATTTGAGCACATTCCCGTGTTTAAGTAATCTGATTGAAATAAGAATTGTACACATAGAGTTTAATTATTTCCTTCTCCTATGCTTGTTCATTCTATAGGCCTTCAAACATCCAATCTTAGCGAACATCTTTTATTCACAGAATAACACTTGATTGAATAACTGTAATGAATTTTAATTGTGACACATTAACACAATCTTATCATAGTCATTGACTTGGTATCAAACTGAAAGGTTCATAAAGTACGCGCTAAACGAATAAATAGTCATCTGAAGAAAGAGTATGGAATGATAGAAAACATGAAAAAGCCTATCTATTCATACTGAGTTAGACGATTTTAAAATCGGCTACTTACCACATGATGGTCGAATTGTTCTGGAGTAGTCTGGCCAATCATCATTGAAGGCCGTACTTGTTCTTGCTCACAGGCAGTATCAAAAAACATTGCAGAGCCAATCAAGATTGTTTTATAAAAATATATAAAAGAAACAAAAATATAAGGGAGGCGGTTTAAATTGAGCCACCATCAAAATACTATCCACCCAACGTAAATACCTTGCCCGAATATTGAAAATATCGATATAGTTCCACTCAATTCGCATGACAAAAACTGGGAGAATTTCCAACCAATGTTCTGTTTGGATGTATACAGTTTAAAATTTCATATCATTCAATCATTCAAACTAGAACAATGTTCACATCGAAATCGTTCACAAAAACTATAACGCCAACACTATCAAATAATACGTGCCGAGACGACATGCTTTATACATAATTTTAATTTCCATATACATGAATTGCGGTTTGACCCTCGCTAGTCAGTTAGCCATCGTACTCCGATCATGATCATGGAAGGTCTAAACGAGTCAGTGCCTGCAACTGGAGGTAGTTTTGCTACGTTGTTCGACTACTGGTTAGATACAATGAGAATGGTGTTTACTTCAAGCTCGCAGATTTGATTTAAATAAAAATTGTAATGTTAAATTAAATAAATAGTTCCATAAGTGTGGAAATAAAAATGTCCTGATTGGGAAACCAAGGTATATATATATATATATATATATATATATATATATATATATATATATATATATATATATATTCATCACCTACAGACCAGAAATTGCCGCGGACAGGACTCGAACCTGGGCACGTCTGCTTTGGAATCTGTCGCTCTAATCATCGAGCTACCCTGCCGCTATCAAAACAGTTTCATTCTTATAAATCATTCACTAAAAGTTACCTGAATTTTTGTGGGCGGGATTAAAACCCCAGAGCATTTGGTTCAGAGATATTCAATAAATACAGTACGCCACTAACTCCGCGCATTTAAAGCAGTTTTTCATTTGTATGCTAACTTTTTGGTTAATCTGTTTTTTAGTTGGATTCCATTCCGTATCGTTTTAAACCGAAATTTCCAACCAGATATCATCAACCTGCCACTATATGAAAAACATCATTTCAACTGGAGAAGTGATATTGAGTTAATGAATAATGGCAGGATTTGATTATATAAATTTTGTCGATATAAAGTGAGCATGGCATAAGATAGCAAAAAAATTATAAACCAGAATGGTTGCGTCCTCACTGGACAAGTAGAAGTAGTTGCTATAATTGCATCAACTAGGATTTGAACGAGGCCATCTGGTTCATCATCATCATCCGAGACAGCAATATAACGACCACTAGTAACTGATAATTCAGTGTCATATAACCACAATAAAAGGGAAAGGACGAAAAATAAATTAAGCAAGTAATAAAAATAAACAATGGTTACAATGTAGAAATTTAACCAAAATAATTATTGTAGGAGGTGGATTCATATAGAGGATGATCTTGGTCAGATGGGGATATTTATCTAGGTAACACTCAGAAATGAGGCAACCCTACTTCCGCACAACACCAAAATAGTCAAGTTAGCTTAAAGGTAATACAGCTTCCTTGTGGTCTGCACCGCACCGCGTCATAAATACAATCTAACCACGTAGTTGAAACTGTCAAACTAAGAGACTAACAAGTCTAATTAATGAAATGTTTAAGAGAGACTTCCTATAAACTACCTTTTTCTGAATTACATTCTAGGTCTGAATTGTCTTCTGTGCTGTCTGCAATTTCTGGTGGATCAAGGAAAAGTGGTCGTCGCTCCTCTTCGTCAATATCCAGACAGGTCTCCTTTCCATTAACAATATGCGGCGAACAGGCCAACGACACACCATGCACAATCTCGTAGACCTCAATGGGTAGATAATTAGAAGTAGGCGCATTGATCGATGGCGACGAGGAAGTCGGAGAAAAAGCATCCGCCGAGGCCGACAGCAAGCTAGCGTTACTGTTATTTCGTCTCACTGATGCATCGAGTTGATAACGTGACTTTGCACTTACAACAAAAAGAGACTTAATTAGGCACCATGTCAATTACTAAAGTAGAAAGAAAAGGCTTTTAACAAAATTTACGCGCCTACCGTTCTACAGAGTTAAACACCAGTCAACTATATTCATATTTTTAAATAAAATATGATTCATCCATATAAAATTATGCGCCAAATGTGAATAGACCCAGAGAAATATGACCGCCTACGAGCTGAGCCCAGCACAAGCATACAAGCTACTATGTTCAGCATGTTAAATCAAAAATAACATTCCAATTTGTATGAAGGAATGCCAATCGGTCTACACAGCCAAAAGGTGCTGTCGGAGTTCAAACAGACGGCAATGTACACTATACCATGTAAACTTTTCTATTCTAATCTCGTTTAGACATTAGTATTGTAAATTAGGAAATTCTTAGTATAATGAAACGACTTTATTACAAAAGCACGTGAGCTAAATACACTGTTCTTTATTGCAAAGCTTGAAAAGCAAGTTAAATTGCTTCTTTACATTGAAAGAATACAGTAGAGGTCAAACACACACAATTTACCCACTTACATTCAATTCTTCCATGTACTTAACTGCAAAGAGAAGCTAACACGTTCTTGACACGTTTTAGTTGGAAAACACAGAAATCCGCCTAGTTGCAAGTGTCATTTTTATGTGCTCAGTTTTTGCGTAAGCGTGGTTCATTTCGCCAACTGCATTTAGATAACAATCCAGTCGTATATATACACACAGCGCTCTGAGCAGATATTGCGAGTGCATAAACAAACAATATTGGACAGTTCGATTTCAGGGAGCTCATAATTTGTTGAATTAACCTATTTTGGTTTTCTCGTTTACTCAGATTCCCTCAGAATTCATTAAGTGTGTCGTCCAGCCGAGACTTCATTATCCCTTAATAAGTTTTCCCATCCGCCAGAAGCCATTGTTCAGCTCAACACATATGCTTTACTTTTAACCAATTATTTATAGGAGTTTTCCCATACAAAGCACGTCCATTAAGAAAAACAAAATAAAGATATTTAATATTTTACAAATAAGCTAGTAAGGAAAACACGCTTATTTTTAAGCATCAATTTTGAGTGGTTTATGAGTGATGTACTGATGTGATATTATTTCGGTTGACCACGTCAGCAAATATATACGCCGTATCATATAATCTGCCACAGATTAGAAAATTATGTCCAATAAACTGAACTCAATTCTTTTTAAATGTCAACTTTTGAATGGCGCGTGAATCTTCTGTGAACATTTCATATATCTACTGTGAAAAGAACTGAAATTTGAGCAACTTAGTAAATTAGAAGACTGATTGTGCGAAAAATCTGGGTTTACAAAACAATCAACAATGATAGTCTTCCTACTTTCAGACCCATATTATCTATGGTCAACTCTCCGCTGCACGAGGCAGCCAGATTATTATGACGGATTATAAAACCTATAACGAAAGACAGAATGAAACACGTGGTACAGGATAGATTTCAATGTCGAACAAACAATCATGTTCACACTAGAAGATGAAAAAGACGGATATCCATTATTTCTTGATGTAGGAATAACGAGAGATGAAGATAGAACCATCTCAAGGTTGTTTTACAAGAAATCAAGTTGGACTTGGCTGTATATCCATTATTCTATTGGTGTACCTGGGGCTAATAAAAGGAAACGCACAATCAATTTTGGCATACAATTACGCATCATTTGTTCACCTAATAATATTAAATTAGAACGCAAAACGTTGAGAAATAATTGCTATCCCGACTGGTTTATCGTATATAATTTGAGTCAAAGTAATAAAATCGAGACCAATTTAGAGGAAAACAAAATACCTCTCAGATTAACGCTAAGCATTCCTTTTGGAGGTGATCTTCCAGCTGAGAATTTCAAAAGAAAATTAATCCGAGCGACTAAATCTGAATTCCCGTCAATACATATGGGAATGTGTTCAACACACCAAAACTTACACCAAATAATGAAAAAGACAGCCTCTGTGACGTCAACACCATTATTCGTGTACAAATTTCAATGTACCTGCAAAACCTGGTACATCGGCAGATCAAATAAGAGGCTCACAAAAAGAATAAATAAGCATCTCCCTAAAAAATTATTAATGGGTTCAGCTCCTGCGCAAAAATTAGCACCGAAAATATGTATTACACAAAGGTCACGTTGTCAGTAGTAATAATTTTTGGGTACTATCCAAGGCAAAATCGGAAAAATTAGTTTTGGCTTTCGAAGCTATTGTTATTGATAAGCACAACCCCTGCTTAAAAGTGCAAAAAGTAATTCAAAAAGGAGTTAAATTGGACTGGAACAGAAACATAACGACCAGGCCTTCAAAAGTAACAGATGGGCCTCAAAATACGATACACTCAGTAATGGTGACACATGCAAATGAAAGCGAAGACACATCACATGGCATTACGAAAAAGAAGCAGTTTGCATTGCGTAAACCATCATAGACATAGCTGAGAAGGGACTGGTTACAACAAAATATAAAATAGGATTAGATGAGCTAACGAATCCAGAATAATGGCTGTACATACTGGTAGAAGTAATATATATTAATAAACGTTATTCCATAGATTACGGTTCGTTTTTCCTATTTAAAAAAATGGTGAATTTACTTAATATCGTGGAATATACATAAGGGAAGAACAACTAAAAAAATTTAAACGTGGAGAGTGAAATAAGAGAACAACCAATCAATTACGTACATTAAGACCAGTTCAGGCTTAATGCCCCAACAAGCTTTTACTGTTTGCATAAACCAGGCTGCAGTTTGCTTATCCACAGAGATTCATATGTGACAAAATCATTTATTTTAATACATTTAGCGTCTAATTTATATGCCACGTTTGAAGAACATACGTATGGATTTTCAATGATATGTTGCGCAATTGCACACGGGTATTCACCATTTGATTTGAGTAAGTAATCATCTAGTCGGCATTAACGGCCGTTTCTCTCTGAATATTGGAAAAGTCAACTGTGTTACTTTAAATTAAAGTTGTAGTTTAGTTGAGTTTACTGTGTTTGTTAATGCCGCTTAAATTTTTTTCTGTGCCGTGCGGGAGTAACCATCTTCTTAAATGAGAAGTTAAGGTAAATTGCTTACTTTCGGGCCATAAAACGCCTGCTTCTATCGATTTCTCCTGTCAAAAGTTCGGGCAATCAATGGTTTAGGATAGCCATTAGACATTAGAAAATTGTTTGCTTTAGTAAATTTGTCGCCTTTTGAATCTTGACTAACTAGGCTGTTATTTCTTGAAAGGAGCCATGAACCGCTGATAATGTAAACTAACATTGCACTAAATTTTTATAATGCAAATACCATGTAGAACATGTTCGTTTACTGTAAATCGTTCTATTTAATTTACCATTGGAAGTATTCTGTATTAGTAGACCCGAGAACGGTGACAGTCGTCCATCTCATGCTTTGACGTATTTAGGGCCAGAAAAGAAAGCAATTTACCGGAACAACCCATTTACAAGGGATTCTGATTCCTGAACAGCCCAGAAGAAAGTTGCAGTGACATTACCATACACGTTTAATGCAGCTAAACTATAAGTAATATTTAAAATAACACATTTGCCATTACCAAAAATGAAAGGGAAACAACCGTTGATGCCGACCTCAAATATTATATGTACAAGTTTTCGATCAACTTACGTAGGTCGAACGATCAGACGGTTAATTACTCCAATGAGAGAACAGCAACTTATACGCCTGTTTTAAATCAAATGGTGAATACATGCCTGAAATTGCGCAATATATCGTTTACACCTCAAAGATACGTTCTCCAGACGTCGCATTTAAGATAATTGCTAGATGCTGTAACAGAAATGATAAAACAAATTGCAGTCGCATATATGCAAGTAAACAAAGCATGCTCTGGTATTCAGTTTGAACTGCAAGTGATACACACAAATGATTCGATGCTATGAAATTTCACTCTCTCCGCGAGTTAATTTTCTGTTTTCTTTGCCCTTTATGAAATCTACGCACATGCTTATTATTAGATATTTTATAAGGAAATAGGTAAGAAACAATTCTTCTATTGATGATGACTTACCGAGAGTTGCGTTTGCGGAATGTTGCTTTGCACTACTAGTTTCACAAAGATCCGATTGATCACCATTTCCCAGTACGCATCTGTTTTGTCTTCCACCAGGCTGGGTGTTTATTTATCTCTTTCTTCCAGATTTGCTTAAATCTGCTATTGTGAGTATTGTGTAGTGTCTAGTGGCCTGATGATGGTGCTGGAAATAACGCACCGAAACGTCGCCAGTAAATAAAGATTGGATAGCACCGCATTTCCAATGGTTAGTATGAACGATGTTGAAGTCTTCGGAAGAAAGGGACGAATACGCACCCAGCCTGATCGAAGACAAAACAGATGCGTACTGGGAAATGGTGATCAATCGGAGCTTTGTGAAACGGATAGTGCAAAGCAACAACCCGCGAACGCAACTCGCGGTAAGTCATCATATGGAGCTACCACTGCGCAACAACCCTTCAAAACAAATTCCTTTATTTGATAGAATTTCTCTTCATCTTTACATACAAAACATTTTATTAATTCCTAAAGAAAAATTAAAATCAAAAAGGACTAGTAGATTGTACCGTCCTACTGTCCCTAATCCAATAACAAAAGATAGTGACATCAGAGCGAAATCCCAGATCCTAATAAGGAGTAGCCAGTTGGCCAAAAATGATTTGGTGAAGGGGATTTCAATTTTTTTCGCCAGAAAATAACAAATAGATAACACTTACTTCATACGTAATTATATGGAAAGTTTTGAAAAAAATCGTAACTTAACATTTTATTAAGTTAAAATTTGAGACTACAGAGAAGGCACCTACATCGACGCCGGTTCACCAGAAGACGACACCACGTGAACAGGAGTCACTGGAGCTGTTATGCCAGCACCGGAATTAAATGATGCACCTCTTCTACTAACTTCAAATTCTTGCTTCGTTGGTGTTGAAGAACGATCTAACCCTGCTGGGCTGCCGGTCCGGTTCAGCGAAAAGGATGATCCGCCAGAAAACCGAGAACTGCTCAAAGAGTTAGGCTGATTTATCGTATGGCGTGGAGGAGCACTAGGCATATTCTCCAATTGGTGGTAAAAACCAGTAGCCTTCACGATTATATCGTCCAAATCAATTGCTTGATTCAAGTCGTTCAAATGCTGAAAAGTAACATTGCATGAGTTTTTACAAATTCGGCCAAAAGAGTAATCGAAGAATAAATTAAATAAACTCAAAAAATGTAAAACAAAGATGGCATCAAAGAGATTGAAAACACCCAAATTCAAAAGTTGATAATTATCCTAGGAATTGAAAACTTTAGCCCGTTTTCGTTTCAATGCAGCAGAAAATAAGATCATTAAATTAGTTTCTTTATAGCACACACTCCAGGCCTAACCCGCATTACCGTATACCGTTTATTGATTAACTTTGAAATTAGATTTGTCTACTTGAAGAAGAGATGCATTACAGCAACGTTAATGTGGAAATAAATTGCGTTGTTAAATCTTTTAAAAATAAAAAAGTATTCTTAGGGTGTGTGAGATGATATGTAGGTGCCATAGCATCAGTTCTTGTAGCTCGATTGGCAATTGGAACAAGTAGTTTGTGGAACTCTTCCAGGATGGCGCAGTGGATATTCACAGACTCAGAAATAGACGTGATCAGGTTCAAAACCTGTCCGCAGAAAAAATCGCGAAAGTTTTGTTGAAGAGTTCCCAATAAGGACAAAACCTGTCTACTGGATGACTTGCCATTTCCATAATATAAAATACTTAATTTTATACAGACAATTGTGTATATATAATGGGATTGGTTTTTATAACAAGATCACAACCTTGATTTAATTAATTGTTACCACCGCCCGCGCAACCACTGATCGTTTCATTTGTTACAACTGGTTGTTCAAAAAAAATTAAAGTCTCGGACAAAGTGGACTGGATAGTAGATTGCAGATGTAGATTCATCGAGAAATACTCGTGACTATAAGGATTCAACACAACTCCTTTCTGACAACGACGCAAACATGATCTTCAAAATGCATTTTCTTGGCCGCTACTAAAGATGCTGATATCTTTGATATTTTATCGCCAATCATTCTACGCATCTAGGGAGGATGAATATTTCACACAGACAAAGCTAGTTACTTAAACTGTTTTTTAATTATAAATAAAGAAAAGCCCGCTATTTTATTCAATCGGCGTTGGACATAACACCAATTAAATTTAATGACGCGTTTCACCGTCATCGGAGTAACGCAAAAAACTGACTGACGGAATCCAACCGAAATGTATCAAAACAAAATGTACCTAATTGGAATATTAGCTGCAAAATTTTCAGGAAATCAATAATAAATTTTGCATCGAAGCCTTTGCTACATTCATGTAATTTTCTAGAAATATACTCAACTGTGAGGAGGACAATAATTATCATTTGAAAAAGGCGGCCATGAAATAAAAATAAGCTTCATATTTCAATCTATCAAGCTACAGTATAGATGCGATAAGACAAATTGCATAAGTTGACAAGTTCTGATATTCCAAAGTTATTGTTATATCCAAATTCCCATTGCATGTAAACATTTGTGTTTTGGCTTTGAGAAGTAAAAAGCGTTCATCCTTACCGTGTTAGTTACCTTTTTGAATATATGTTCAAACAATGTGTTCTAGCTAGATACTGTTTGTTGCGCAAAACAAATATATACGAAATTGTTCATTAGGTGTTCGCGCCTAATTACAAATTAGTTACAATAGGACCAGAATGATAAACCAGATCGTACCGAATGAATACTTTTTGAACTCTCTCGAATTCGTTCTATTTTTCAGCCAAAATGACCGCATCGGTATCTTATTCCAGTAAAGCAAGCCAACTAAATCTACTAATTTTAAATGTGAGGTGTTTCGGTATCCTCAGTATACATGGCATCGGCATCATAACTGAAAAAATGCGAAAATGACTAATCTTCGTCGAACGCCGAAAGCAATAGCATAAAGTTCAGAAGGATTTTTAGTAGTGCGAATACAAGCCAAGACGTCATTGCATCATGCCCCGAGTAATAGAAACATTTTGGTCGGGAAAACATCATTAAGCATAGTATCCAATAGAAATTTCTACACAACAGTCGAAAACCACTGGGTGCTTTAAAAAAGCAATGGTGGTCCGCCGAAACTCGTGGCCTAGCACAATGATGTGAAGGAGAACATGAATTGGAAGCATGAATCTCATTCTCGGTTTAAATCATGTATGTATTGAACCAAGTTTTTTGTTCTCGTTTTCACGAATCCTTGTGGGGATAAGAAAAGTGATCACCTTCGATTCAGCAAAGAGCAAACGAATACCAAGACAGATGGCTGAAGTGATATTGTTCCATTTATCGATGGCAGATACCACAATGGCAAACTGTCTTTCTTTTGGGACGAATTCTTGCCTCTAAATGGCAAAAAAAGTTTGCGAAGACCATTCCGAACCTTTGGTCCAACGGAAATCGATCCCAGCTGTTTTACATTCGTGAAACTAAAAGTATGGTACATAATCACAAATATGTACTTCGATATACATCGCGTAACAAGGTCGAAGGGTTATTAAATCACTTTTCAGTCCATTTACAATATGTGGTAGATTGAGAAGATTTTAGAGAGCTAAGCAAGATGTGCTCCAAATAATGATGGCATTCGCACTCTCTTGACAGATTGACCACTGATAATAAATTAGAACTGAGTGTAAAAGTCAAGTAAGTTGTTACGCTTCGATACTTTTTACAACTCATTAGCAACATTAAGCCAGTGTTGTGCTTTATCTGCTGCGTGGTTAACAACAAACTCATTGCGAAGCTTACACACGAGGATACGGTCTCTTCTTAGTTTCATAGCAAATGCGGCGTCCTTTCGGCTTGAAAAAACGTGTAATCTCGTGAGCACATGCGACAGAAGCCGATACTACGCCTGAAACCCACTATATATTTAGTAAAAATGGTGGACAGTATAACGGTAAATTCTTTTTTAAGTGTGTGTATCAAAACAGTAGTATAGTTAACTTTGTAGTCTTTAGAATATACACAAATTATGTTTTAGTGAATGTCACAATGACCATGACAATGGGATAACTGATGTCAATTTAGACCAGAGTGTAAGGCACTTGCTATAATAGCAAGTGTTTATGGCAGCTTTTATCCTCAATTGTGATTAAAATTAGTCAATCTCTAAAATCAAAGTGTTGGTGTAATTTACAGATTTGTTATATATAGTGAGTTGGCTTTGAAGTCGCATTGTCGAAGACTATATACAAAGCTGAGTCTACTGCTGCTGTAATGCACACACATAAAGGAGATTTCACCACCAACTGATCCACATATATAGAGGGCCCAAGGCGCAGTTCTGGCTCCTATTAATGAGTCGCCAGTTGGCACGAGAGACATGTGCTGACACTGGCCCATTTTACTGATCTTATTTAAAGTAATTTGCTATAAGGTGGTTAGTACTACCTACATAATTACACACACACACACATATATATATATATATATATATATATATATAATATAACTAAAATTTCTTTTTGTCTTTGCACTCAGGAAGGGTACAGTGAATATATATATATATATTAGCAGTCCGAACCCAAAAATATGTTTAAAAAATCTTGAAAGTACAAAAATTAATCAATATCTTGTACATATCGTGTGACTTCAAATAGATTCGATTTTTGTTGTGTGGAAGTCTTTAACTGACAAATGAGTTGTGAATTTTAAACGTTTTCTTGAAAAATTAAAAGCTATAAGTAATAAGGGATAGTTTACAACTTCTTCTTTACAGACCCTTTGTGTTTTCGGCTTAAATAAATGTAATAAAAGTTATTTTGTTATAAACAAATATATTCATTAACAGCTTAGTTTTTCAAAAAGACTGATGAACTCAAGATATTTCCAAGACATACAATTACCTATGTGCGAATAATTTTGTTGCAAAATGTGTTTTCGTAGGATGGGCATACAATACGTACATAGTTTCTAATTATTTAATGCCTTCATTTATAAGTAAATTATTATTTCCTTTAAAATTGAAAAAAAGTAATCCAGAACTTATGTGACAATTGAAAACGACGCGTTTAATTGTTTATGCCCAAGTAACTGGTCTAAAATCCATCATCAGGCCCAATAAACATATACCAACTAAGTCAACTTGTACATTTACTTGTTGCCATGGCACACAAATTATAGAGGACCAAAAGGATATGAACAAATGGTGTAACCGTTATATACTGTAACAATTGGGTTCAAATAAGAGAAGAAAGATAATGCAATGACTGCTTAAACGGAATGTTAATCCCATGTGCACATTCGTTTCATGCTTAAGGGTGACGCATCAATAGGAGCCGGTATTACGCTTTTTACCCACTACACCCACCAAATACACAAATGGTGTAACCAACTGTACGAAGGCGTGTTTTGGTTATCTGCTATTCATCAGTAGAGAACGACACTAAACAAATTCAATTTAAAAAAAATGATAAGCGATATTTATACGACGCAATCTCCTTAGCGGATGTGTAGAAAAGTGGTAGTAAACTCAACTTCAACTCAACTTAAAGATGTGATAGAACCGCATTTCCATTGGGACTAATAAAAACTCAGCCCGATCGAAGACAATACAAAATTGGAAATTGTGATCAATCGGATCTTTGTGAAACTGTCCGTGCAAAACTACTACCCACGTACGCAAAACGCGGCATTGGAAATATGAAGCTGGCACTTCGAAAACACATTTCAAAAAATTCACGGTGAAAATTTGAATTATATCATAACTATTACCTTAACCACGGTTGCGATCTTGATATAAACACTTGATCCATTACGTACATACATTAGTCAGTATAAAATAAGAATTGTATCATGTAGTAAAGGAAATTCATTCAAAAGACCGATTCATTTCTTATTGAGAACTCATGACGAATGTAAATAAATAATGGGTCAGTTGTTCATAGCAAAATCGAAACCTTGATTAAAGGAATTGTTATCACCGCCTGTGTAACCAATGTTCGTTTAATTACACCATAATTATTTCTAGATATAAGATAAATTTCTCCTAAAACAAGATTACTTACGCTTAAAATGCATAAAACGCATGTGTACGTTAAATTGCATATTTAATGCTGACTGTTTGTTAGTCCTACCTAACACATACATGCACATATATGTTAGCTCTTTGAAATTGATATTTTTTAAAACTAAAGCAACTATAGCTTCACAGATAGAACAAATAACATGATGAAAAAGTCAGTGCAATATGTCATAAATATCACGTACAAAGCAGAAACGACTAAAGTTTAAATGTATGTAACTGGCGGGACGTGATCAATCGAAGTTTATTATAAGGCCAGTGCCTGACAGGAATATAAGGTGTGTGCATACAAATGTACATTAAATGCACAGAAAACTATTAATAACATGATAATCATATCATTAATAATTGCATAAAAACTGACTAGAGAAAATTAAGGGCCATAATTACCAAAATTTTTCAAAGAACTATTACTGGTTTTGGCTAAAATCCACATGGAAAATAGCACTTTCAGAAAAACTCGACACGAAGAATTATCGAGCGTAGTAGTTACAGAAAGATTTCTGGTGGGTTAATTATAATGCTCCCGATTGTCCACTTAAAAAGTTTAATTTGGCTGACCATGAAAACTAAGCTAATGCAGTCGTTGTAAATATCAAAAGTAAGAGGGCGTTTCATAGTGTGGAAGACAATCCATCAATTTGACTATGGGTGTGCCAATATTGAAAAATTATTCAATAGTGGCGAGGATCAGAAGTGAGATTTTGATCAGTGATACACCGGCTACAAGTCAATTTTGTTGCCATTTTATATATTTTGCCAATATAACCATGAGTAATAACTCAATCGTAGATAGTATCTACTAAAGCATAGTGTGAAAGACGACCATCAACTTGACTATGGGGGTGCCAATATTGCAAAATTATTCAATATTGGCGAGAATCAGAAGTGAGATTATGATCAGTGATACACCGGCTACGAGTCAATTTTGTTTCCGTTTTATATATTTTGCCCATATAAACATGAGTAATAACTCAATCGTAGATAATATCTACTAAAGCATCCTGTTTAGTTATCTTCATTTTATTACGAAATATACGTTACAAAATCTCTCTCATCCCAACATCATCATCATCATCATCAGCAGTAGCAGCATCAACGTCATCATCATCATAATCATCATCAAGGACAGCAAGACAAAAGGCGTTGGTAACTAGTGCTTCACTGCCACATAATGAAGAGA
Source organism: Eudiplozoon nipponicum (assembly GCA_029291075.1). NCBI lineage: Eukaryota > Metazoa > Platyhelminthes > Monogenea > Mazocraeidea > Diplozoidae > Eudiplozoon > Eudiplozoon nipponicum. The sequence goes on from JAQBSW010001588.1 coordinate 17,684, forward strand.
AAACAAATAAGAGGAATTAAAAAATAAATGAAAATGATTAAAAAAATAGTAGTTTAGACAAGAGAAACTCTTAGAGGCGAATAAATTATGAGTGGAAGGATCTAGTTAAAATAGGTATACATATCTAAATAACACACAGAAATGAAACAATCTAGACTTGCACAGAACACCACTATGGCCAGGTAAGCCGTAAGGCAAGTTAATATTCCGTTAGATACTGTTTGTGGCGGAGAACTGATAAATATGCAATTGTGCATTAGATGTTGCGCATCTAGCAAAAAAATACGATCAGAAGGATAAACAAGTCGGCATGATCTCATGTTAATATCCAATCTGAAGCTGTTAAATCATATGATATGATAACAGTCACTATCGTTTCAGAGGTTCAATTGAAAAATTGGCCGACGTCAAGTATGATATTGATTCGAGCCTTGCAAAGAAACTTAGCAAATTATCATCATCATCACGGATAACAATTAAAAATACGTTAGTAACTGATGCTTCAGTGCCACATAACGATGATTTTAAAAATTATATTAAGAAAAAAATATATCAAAATTTAAACAAACAAATAAGAACAATTAACCGAATATTGGTTGCGCGGGCGGTGATGACATTTATTATAATCAAGGTTGCGGTCTTGATATAAGCACCTGACCCATTAATTACTTACATTTGTCAGTATAAACTAAGAATTGTATAGTGTAGAAAAGGCAATTCATCTAGTAGACCGGTTTCGTCATTATTGGGAACTCAACATGTACTGGCGAGAATTTGCCGCGGACAGGGCTCGAACCGGGGCACATCTGCTTCGGAATCTGGTGCTCTAACCACGCAGCGTGGCTCAGTGGTTAGAGCACCAGATTCCGAAGCAGACGTGCCCAGGTTCGAGCCCTGTCCGCGGCAAATTCTCGCCAGTACATGATGAGTTCCCAATAATGACGAAACCGGTCTACTGAATGAATTGCCTTTTCTACACTATACAATTCTTAGTTTATACTGACGTATGTAAAGTAATTAATGGGTCACGTGCTTATATCAAGACCGCAACCTTGATTATAATAAATAAGAACAATTACAAAAATAGAATAAATAGTTAAAACAAATATAATAATATAACCAAAAATTTTAAAGATAAACTATTTATGATGCGGATGATATAGATCATATGAGTAAATTCACTTAGATTACACAAAAATGAGGAAAACTAGACTTCTACACAACACCATTATGGCCAAATCAGCTTTAGGGAAAGGCTATATAAACAACACCGCTTTCGTGCGGTTTTCACTTTATCGCGTCATAAACAAAATAACACCTCGTAGCTAATCCCGCCAAACTAAGAAAGGAAAGTTATGAAGATTATTCTAATAGAAATTTGCAACAAGATCGCCGCTGAGGTCGACTCGATGCGATATTGCGCACGGTTTCCAATCAAGAACTATGATGTCACACATGGATCCATCCTAGCAGACGAGTGGGTCATATACTACCCCCATTTGGATGACGTTGACTTTAGCTGTTTCAGTCATGTCAAAATCCGTGTTCCTTGTTTTTTTACGCCAATCTGTTACTGAGTGGGAGAATAATGCTCCACTGGGCAATCGAAACGAAGACACAAAAAACGTAATCGAGCCAACATATCTGATGAAGCCTTATTTGTTTGTCTAATGGGGAGCACTTGTTGATGGATCTAAAAATAAGTCTAACGATGTCAGCGTTCATTATTCGTTATCCATAACCTATATATATCATGGTTCCCAAACAGCCGTGGTCGAATTCCTGTAGGCATCTATATTCACCAACTCTAAGGGGCCATGACTCACTAGCGAATAATAAAACTTCACGTACAAATGCAAAGTACACACTACCTTTAAAACCGTAAAATACCCGCATTTCTCCACAAAGGGCAAAGGCTGGAGAAATGTACTTTATCTTTCACGATTCTCATACTCACCTCGTCAGGCATATTGCCTGAGTCATTGATAGGGCTGCCAAAGTATGCAAACCTGTCAATTACTTCGAGATCTTCACTTTGCAGCCGAAGTTAGAGCTTTAGGTGATCCTGGATAATTGAACTACATTTAGAGGATGCAAAATTCATACCGCAAGACGAAACAGCGATTGATAATCTATTTTAGGGGGCCTGAACAGAATCTTGATTGTTAAGTCGATAATCTACCGCCCGGGAGAATTCGATACTTGCATCCTGAACTTCTGGAAGAGCGTTTTCCATAACTATATCTATTACAAAATTAAATAAAAACAGGGAAAGTAGGCAGCCCTGATTAACAACACTGCTGGTAGTATAGTTTTGTGTCAATTGGTTGTATACCTTAGAGATGATATTTAGTTGTTTGGTTGACACCACTTTTAAGCAAATATCTAATAGAATATTGAGATCCAAAGAGTCAAATGCACAATTGAAGTCAAGAAAGACGGCTGAAGTTCTTGGTGCTATTCAAGAACTGGAATTAGGGTAAAACTATTATCTATACCATCTCGCCCTGACCAGAATCCGCCTTTTTCTTCTTTAGTATGTGAATCACACAAAGCGCTAAGACGGTGTAAGATAATCGAAGCAAACAGCTTATATACGACTACAGTCAAGATTATACCACGACGGTTATCACACAAAGTTCCATTGCCTTCTTTGAAGACAGGTATGATCTTCGCCCCGTTGCAAACAAGCAGCGCAGTCTCCGCATTCTTCAATGAATGAAGAAGTTTAGTCAACGCACAAAAAATAATGTTGGCACCTTCCTTAAATAGGCTTTGAAGCAAATCATCGGTGCCTGCAGCTTTGCGACGTTTACGAGATAAGATTGTATTCCGTATTTCTAACTCCGATGACCGTTCGAGAAAAACGTTCCACACTGTTGATATAGGAATACTTTCGGGGAACAAGGCTGACACAGGTGCCCACGAAAATTGGTTTTTGAAGTGTTCAGTCCATCTATCAAGGCGACACATTCTATTGGTTATTAGATGGCTTGAACTATCATTTATAGTTTTGCCAACTTTTCATTTTCTCATCAATTATTACTTATTGCCAAAACTTCTTCCATTTCTTAGATCATTCTGGTTCAAAAGGATTGAAGATCAACCTCTAGGCAGTGCTTAAGTTGGCGTTTTACATTTCTACGAGTATTATTATGAGACGAGCTAAGTTAAATTTGGCGCCCTGTTTCGAGCATCCCCATAGATTTTACAGAGAACCAATGATTCATTCTACAAAGGCCTACCATGATAACTATTCGATCTATATATGAACTTATCGCTCCACTTATTAACGAGCTTAGGTCGGAGTAAAAACAGTTCTTGCAGTCGTCCGTGCTGCAATTGGTGGAGTATATGCAAATATAACGAAAATGTAATGTAGATTAAGGCATTGACGTTAATAGATATATTTTAGTGTGCCACACAAAGTCTGCTGTTTACAGGGGTTCGTTCGGTTAAACGTGTTTCAACTCGTGAGCTAAGGAAAATATCAACATCGCATTGCCCGGCTTGAGAAAATTCCGTGGAACAAGAGGTTCGAAGCTAATACGTAAATAAGGATAATGCAACAAGTTTTGTAATTTTCGTAGGCACCTGCATTCTGGTTTCGGATACGCAACATATATCAATTTCTAATAAATAAAATGTACGTACGCTGACGTTTAAACCTAACCTAGGTTTAATTAATGTTAGTTTATTTGAACTAGTTTCGATATTTGACAAGCCGACATTAGGCTCAGTGAGATGATCACCATCCACAATATTTAAAGCACCTAAAAGAGCCTTATTGCTAGAGTACAAAGAGAAAAGAGAAGGAAAAGAGACAGATTTGAAAATAAAGGTGTTAGCAGTAACTTGATTTCACTGCGTGACTGCAGATAAAGCGACTTTTTATCTTGAGCGATGGCCAATGCAGCAGTTCGTATTATTCATAGTTATTTTTTGGTCGTGAAAGAACACTAGCTTGTCTATTCCCAGTAAAGAGAGTTTGTATTCAGAATTTTCCTTCTCTTAGATAGTCTGCCAACCAAATCTGATGAGCTCTAACTGCCAACAAGGTGCCAGTCGTCAAATTTTACTTAGACATCCGAAACCTGCTATTCGCATTTGACACGCTTTCACTAATTCAGCCACTGTCTCTATAACAATAAGCGATGCTGCATTGTTAAACAGAACTTGAGGCTTCACATAAAACTGGATGATAGCTGTAATCCATTAGATCCGGAAAGATTCATGCTACCATTACCAGACTGACTAGCTAATGCTGCCAGTCATCAGACCGTAAGTTTCTATGGCTACTGACCATCTTAGCCACCACTGATAAATTTCCAAATATATATGAAACCATGTTTTAGAAGATAAAATTTCCGTCAGTCTAGGAGACCGCAAAGTTTTAGTCCTTTGAACAGCGGCTTCATTCATTTAGTTGGTTAGGAATTGGCGAACTAGTGTCAATTTACAGCTGAGATATATCAATGAGGATTTAAATGACAATGCGGTTGTTAGTTAGTTTACTGCGGCTGACTCCTTTTGGAGGATAAGCCGGCTCCATTGATACATTTCATGGAGTTTCTTGGGAATTTGGTACAAGTGGTGTCCCCTCACCACTGTGTAGCACTACTTCTCAAATGCTGAAGTATTGCTGTTCTATTATGCCATAAGTTGATTAAATAATTTTTTAAATGTTGAACTGATAGAAGTTCACAACCCCTGAGGAATTTCCCTGGCCAGTTTTAGCACTCGAGGTTGCCGTTAAAGTTCATAATTATGGTAGTTTATATGATCCATATACTACGGCTGAATCGATCAGAATAAACAAAAATAAAAACTTTACATATATATTTATATATTAAAAACCTGCATTTACCTTGAGTATACTGTTAACGTCCAAGCCCTGTGACATAATAAAGTGCTTTTGGGATATGAGAATTGCAGCGGCGAAAAATAAATGAAAATTTTTTGTCAAATGGTCGCTCCAAATAGTCTAAAAACAGAAGCATGGAAACAAAATGTAAAATTAGACACTCAAACATTTAAAAAAATTAATTTCAAAGGAGAAATTAATCATTCTATATAACGTCATTTAGGTATAAAAAAAGTTAATCTAAATTGTGCTGTCTATTAAAAAATTCAAGTTTAAAAGAAGCATATCTTAGATCAATATAAATGCCATTATTTATAAATATCAATTACCAGATTTGTGAATTTGGAAAATATTGTAAAATAGATATGTTTGTGGCTAAGACATTTGTTAATCGTTCAATGTCTTCAATAGAATATCAAACTTTTATGTGTTTATGCTTTAGCCAAATCGTCCTCACAGTTTTTTCTGTGTCTTGGCGTTTAAATAACTCAATCTGTTTTTCATAGTTCTTCATATTTTAGCGAAAGTTTTAACAAACCATTTACTCACGGCAGAAGATACGCCCGAATATTTCACAGTTTTAGGCACTCGCAAACACCAACTACACTACACCGACTTGCCTTTACTAATAACTGAAAATTATTGTTGCCCAATGAACAAAGATCCCACTAGCATGCTACAGGTAAACGGAACTTTTAATAAACTGAAAGCCACTTAATTCACAGGCAAACTAACTTTTCGAAATAAAATATGGTCTTATGTATTAGTTATTTCGTACCTAGTAACCAATCATTTCAAATTGGACCAGAAGAATAAGCAATACCTAATACATAACATTATATATGTATATATATATATATATATATATATATATATATATATATAAATATATATATATATATCCTTTTGAAATGCGAGCTTTAATAAAATTCATTGTACCCTTCTTATGTGCAAAAACAAAAAGAAATTTTATCAGATATAAGAAAATTTTCTTTCTCATGGTCTTCTCAAATATCTACTCATGAACATATCTTTATATATAAATTGGAAAGCAAAACAAGATAGAAATATGTGAACAAAGCGAGTGTGAAAAATAGAAACCAATCAAATTGCGTGCGTCACATCCAGTTCAAGCTCAATGCTTGTACGTGCTTCTTCTGCTTACATAAATCCGGCTGCAATTTGTTTATCCATAAGGCTTCGTATGTGGCTAGCTCCCTTTTGTTTTTGCATTTAGTAATTACTTTGAATGCTACGTCTGGAGAACATACGTGCGTTGTTTCGATGATGTGTTGCGCAATAGCAGACGTGTATTCACCATTTGATTTAAAACAGGCGTTCAAGTTGCAATGTTCTCTCATTCGAGTAATTAACCGTCTGGTCGATCGGCCTACGTAAGTTGATCGACAACTTGCGCATGTATATTGGTAAATAATATTAGATATCGACATTAACGGCTGTTTCTCTTTGATTGCTGGTAAAGGCAAGTGTGTTACCCTAAATAACACTCGTAGTTTGGCTGCATTAAATGTGCGTGTCAATGCTGCTTCAACTTTCTTTTGTGCCATTCGGGAAACTGCATCCCCCTTAAATGGGATGTTTAGGTAGACGGTTTTCTTCTCTGGCCCATAGTACGTCTGTTTCTGGTTAACTCCCCTTTTAATAATTGATTCAATTAATTGTCTGGGATAGCCATTAGACATTAAATCGTTAATTGCTTTATTACATTCATTTTCTTTAGAATCTTGACTAACCAACCTGTCAATTCTTGAAAAACAACCACGAACTGTTGATAATTTATATTGAAATGGCACAAAACTGCTGTAATGTAAATACTGTGCAGACCATGTTGGTTTATGGTAAATTGTTCTGTTTAATTTACCATTAGTTTCTTTCTTTAATAGTACATCTAGGAAAGGCAGACAGTCATCTTTCTCGTGCTCTGACGTGAAACCGATATTCTTATGTGCTTTGTTGAAACTTTGAAGCAATGTTCGTGATTGCGACCTGTTCTTAAGTACAAGAAATATATCATCCACGTACCGTATATATTGAGCACATTTACTTATGTCACTCTTTAATGATGTATTTTCTAGGTGCCCTAGAAAAATCTCAGCCAACACTGGAGATAAGGGGCTTCCCATTGCGACACCATCAGTCTGTTTGTAGATGTTTCCATTAAAACGAAATCGTACGTCTTTCGTGCATAATAAGATAAGCTTGCGTAGAGTTTGACCTGGCACCGGCGATGGTAATATATCGTGTTCTACCGCTTTGACTATAATGTCAATGGTTTCATCAATTGGAACATTTGTAAACAGAGACGTAACATCAAAAGATACCATAATCTTGTTTTTAACATTTATATCTTGAATTTTGTTTACAAACCCAAACGAATCGGCAACCGAATGATTACCTAGTAGTTTACGTAATGGTTCAAGTAAACGAACTAGCCATTTAGCTAGTGCATGAAACGGAGAATTTACCATTGATAAAATTGGCCTCATAGGACAACCTCTTTTGTGTGTTTTTGGTAATCCGTACATTATTGGTGTAGATGATCCAACTGGCTTGAGCTTCTGCGCAGTGGCCTCATCAATAAAACCGGCATCTGTCAAAATCTTAATTTCATTAATTACTTTGTGCTCCACCTTGTCTATTTCATCTGATTTATCGTCTAGACGTGTGAATTTTGTATTGTCATTTAACACGTTTTCCATCTTTTGTACGTATTCAGATTTGTCCATTATAACTGCGCTCTTTCCTTTATCAGCGCGTAGTATTTTGATGTCTGCATTTCTGCTGATATTTCTAAGTGCATTTAGATGCTGCTTTGTCAACGCCGGTGCCAGGTCAAACTCTACGCAAGCTTATCTTATTATGCACGAAAGACGTACGATTTCGTTTTAATGGAAACATCTACAAACAGACTGATGGTGTCGCAATGGGAAGCCCCTTATCTCCAGTGTTGGCTGAGATTTTTCTAGGGCACCTAGAAAATACATCATTAAAGAGTGACATAAGTAAATGTGCTCAATATATACGGTACGTGGATGATATATTTCTTGTACTTAAGAACAGGTCGCAATCACGAACATTGCTTCAAAGTTTCAACAAAGCACATAAGAATATCGGTTTCACGTCAGAGCACGAGAAAGATGACTGTCTGCCTTTCCTAGATGTACTATTAAAGAAAGAAACTAATGGTAAATTAAACAGAACAATTTACCATAAACCAACATGGTCTGCACAGTATTTACATTACAGTAGTTTTGTGCCATTTCAATATAAATTATCAATAGTTCGTGGTTGCTTTTCAAGAATTGACAGGTTGGTTAGTCAAGATTCTAAAGAAAATGAATATAATAAAGCAATTAACGATTTAATGTCTAATGGCTATCCCAGACAATTAATTGAATCAATTATTAAAAGGGGAGTTAACCAGAAACAGACGTACTATGGGCCAGAAAAGAAAACCGTCTACCTAAACATCCCATTTAAGGGGGATGCAGTTTCCCGAATGGCAAAAAAGAAAGTTGAAGCAGCATTGACACGCACATTTAATGCAGCCAAACTACGAGTGTTATTTAGGGTAACACACTTGCCTTTACCAGCAATCAAAGAGAAACAGCCGTTAATGTCGATATCAAATATTATTTACCAATATACATGCGCAAGTTGTCGATCAACTTACGTAGGCCGATCGACCAGACGGTTAATTACTCGAATGAGAGAACATTGCAACTTGAACGCCTGTTTTAAATCAAATGGTGAATACACGTCTGCTATTGCGCAACACATCATCGAAACAACGCACGTATGTTCTCCAGACGTAGCATTCAAAGTAATTACTAAATGCAGAAACAAAAGGGAGCTAGCCACATACGAAGCCTTATGGATAAACAAATTGCAGCCGGATTTATGTAAGCAGAAGAAGCACGTACAAGCATTGAGCTTGAACTGGATGTGACGCACGCAATTTGATTGGTTTCTATTTTCCACACTCTCTCTATGTTCAAATATTTCTATCTTGTTTTGCTTTCCAATTTATATATAAAGATATGTTCATGAGTAGATATTTGAGAAGATCATGAGAAAGAAAATTTTCTTATATCTGATAAAATTTCTTTTTGTTTTTGCACATAAGAAGGGTACAATCAATATATATATATATATATATATATATATATATATATATATATATATTAACTCTCTGAAAAAAGAATATATAACTATAAAATATGCTAGTTGTAAACATCGAAAAAAGTAGGGGCCTTTTAGAAAACCTCTTTAAATAATACAGATATCCAAACACTCACCTCCCATAGAACCATGATATCGCTGTATGAGAATTCCCGTTTGAAATGAATTAGTAGCCATCTGAAGCAATATGGCATGTTATTAGCCTGTTTTTTAACTAAGATAATAATGAAGAAAAGTTTCCATGGTTAAATAAATATTTATTTTTAAACGCATGCAAAAGCACAAAGTAGAAGCGAACATTTTGGCTTTTAAGCCTCACCTAACAAAAGACTCGCTGAATACAATGTTAACATTGTAAGCCTAATACAAGAAACGGAAATCCGCAACTAAAAAGCCAGCCAATCGATGACACAGCTGAGCAGTACACTCAATATTCCTCATTGAACATAGGTCGTTCGGACCTAATTGCCCTTCTGATTTAATTAGAAGCTCTTTCTGCAATGCCGCGTTTTGCGTACTCGGATTGTAGCTTTGCACCAACAGTTTCACAAAGATCCGATTGATCACAATTTCCTTGTCTGTATCTGTTTTGTCTTCGGTCGGGCTGGGTGCAGATTCGTCCCTTTCTTCTGAAGGCTTCAACATCGTTCATACTACCCATTGGAAATGCGGTGCTATCCAATCTTTGTTAACTGGCAACGTTTCAGTGCGTTATTTCCAGCACCATCATCGGGCCACCATACACAGCACAATACTCACAATAGCAGATTCAAGCAAATGTGGAAAAAAGGAACGAATACACAACCGGCCTGGTGGAAGACAAAACAGATGCGTACTGGGAAATGGTGATCAATCGGACCTTTGTGAAACTGATAGTGCAAAGCAACAATCCGCGTACACAAAACGCGGCATTGCAGAATATGAAGCTAGAACCCAGCAAAAATTCAAGATATTTATAAGCTCTTTGTCAGTTAGACAAAATCTCATAAATAATTGGCGTCATTTACCTTCGAGGCACAAAATTTCTTACAAAGAGGACTAGAATCCTGATGTCTGCTGCGCTTACTCTTTTTATCAATCTTCGAATACTCATCTTAACATCCTTCCTCACAGCGTTTCCAGGAGAAAGCTGCAGAGCTAAAGCGTCCCAAGACTGATAAGAATAATAAGCATAACAAAAAGAGATGTACATTTATATTGTATTGTATCAGGCTTACTTTGAAACAAATATCACGTCAAAAGCTGTGTCGATTGTGAATTCAATTGTAAACAACATTTGTAGTGCATTATGACTGCAGCCAGCCGACATTTCCATTACACTACTTTTGCTGGTTTACTTCAAAATTTAAATCATTTCAATTAGCAGTAGAGAAAAGACGCACATGGTGTATCTCAAAACATTTTTATAGATAATACGTTAAAAAAGGCGAGTCAAGAAGATAATTAGTAGTTTGCCCTAAGTAAATTTATTAGATTGTGCGAACAGACTTAGTGCGAGCACACAAGTAGATCACAATTGATTTTCGAACCGCCACATTTTGCAAACTGCGCGATGAGTAATAAAATGATCTCACGTTCAAGTTACGGGATTAATATTGTAGAGGCTCTAGCCTTATTAGCTAATGAGAGCCCCATAGACGCCAAATCTGTATCAGTCTTAGTGTGACTATAGGAGTTTGATGGGACAGGTTTTCTGTCTCCTAATGGACAATAAAACCGCCAGAAATGATATCATTTGTAATTCGCCGTGTTCACAGGGCTAAAGGTTCAGGAGGATCTTCAAAGGACTTATTAACGCAATTTGGAAGTAGGAATTACTCCAAAATGAGAGCAAGTGCCGTTGTAGTTCTAATTCACAAAAGGTGACACCATCATTCATGCAGAATGTCGTAGTATAAAACCGCTCTGAAGGTGGGCACTACTAACATCTTCACAAGAAATGAAAAACAGCCAGAAAAGCAGACCAGACCAGCCTAAGCAATGTTTCGACCGGAAACGAGAGGCTTGGACCAAATTCATGCGCAGCATCGCACACTAAGGCTTAACTATTGGTATCACCAGCTCACCGGTAGAGAATTTCTACAAAACTCCCCGCTATAGTAAATTTATTGTGCAAGATGTTCTGGCGAGCTATGCTTAAAGACGGCGGTTAAAATTGTTTGATGTCTTGAAGCTTGCTAGAATGACACACCTGTGTACAATCGAAATAATAAGGGTCTATCTAAACCTATTGTGAGTAATTCCGACGTTCGAATAGTATATGAGATTGTCCTTTATCATCGCCGTTGCTAAGTGCGATATTCCGTTTCCGTCGTTCCTTACAAAAATATCATTATCTATGTGCCGAATGCTTTGCGCATGGAGTACCACTATTTCTTCACTTTACAATGCCAGTTATTTCATATTTTGTGTTAATGTCCTTTCTGTTAAAATTTAATAAAACAATTCACAAAGAGTATGTGTATTTATTTACAGGAATTTAGATTACATATCACAAAACCAACATCGCTTGAAAAGACAATTTTATTACATTCTTCACAGTGCTACTTATTATTGGATAACGAAGCTGAATCCTTATTGATCTATTTAATTCCAATTACTTTGCTGACAACGCAAATAACACTATTTTAGACGGTATTTAATTACTTCTAAAGTTACGCCTATAATTTCATTATTTAGCAATTGTCTATTATTATAATTATTGTTTCGTCTCGATAGTCGAGTTGCAACTATGTCATTAAAGAAATGTAAATATGTTTACTTACTATTTCAGAAAAATATCTGAAATAAGAAACATTCAGGCTTATTTATATAATTTACAGCTTTATTGTCCAACCTCAGTGGTTCGATAGCTGCATTCATTTATCATCGAGTCGCAGATACATGCACTATTGTAACACCTCCAATGCCTTTAAGAAGAACTAATTTCGACTCTTTTTTATATTGCTCAGATTTTGCAGATCATTGACTATACCTACCAGCACCTAGACAGCTTTTTAACCCGCCCTATTACTTCGGTTTAACTTAAGTCATTACCAGTTGAGAATCATGCAATATTAGTCAGGTGCCAAATCAACTAACAGACCTGATCAATCTAGGCGCATTTTGATATATCACCACAGTCGCAAAAAAACTCAAGAACGAACACTGCGTTGGTTTTGTAACTGCCTGCAAAGGCCACTTGCTTATCCTGCTTTACATGCTACCGTAGACAATTTCGTTGGCTGGCTGGAGCAGCAGAATTGGTAAACTATACATCACTTGATCGGAAACTAATGTTCGAAATATAGATCACTTGATCACGCTAGGTTGGACACGTACTAACCAACACGCATTTACATTGATGATATCTTCGAGAGACTAGTTGCAAAAGAAGCCAGTGAAGAGGCCTGGCTAATACTACATTACTGACTCTTCTGGAACCAACCATAAGATAGATCTTGATTTCCGTTCATGTATACATGTCAACATTAGCAATTTTCGTCCTCGTTCGAGCAGATAGTGTGTCCTTTTGCATTACAAAATATTAACGGTGCCAAATGAGCGCACCTATATAGACGAGTGATAATTAATGACCAGAATGGTAGTCATGGCGCAGACCATTAGAGTTAACGCTGCCTAAAAATAGTAAAATCATAGACTGCACAGATGGTGAATATAGTCCATAAATAAAGTTTGCGAACTTGAGGTAAACTTCAGTACAATTTTTTTTAAATCGCACAACGAAGCAAAATTACTATCAGTCACACGCCCTAATGCGTTTTGACCTTCCATGGTCATCATAAGAGCAGAACAGAAAACTGGCTGACCAGAATCAAACCGTAGTGCAAATATAAATAATGGTAGACTATTATGGGTGAAGACTGAAAATATGATATTTCATAACTTTCACATGCCCTGCGGTTTGATTCTCGTTAGTCAGATTGCCGTGAGGCTTTGATAACGACCATGGAAAGTCGAAATGCGTTAGCGCGTGCGACTGACGTCAGTGTTACTTTGTTGTGCGACTGAATAATTAGAATGTGACTTGTGTTTATCGCAAGTTGGCAAACTTGACTGATGGAAATTTTATGCACACATAAAAATAAAATTTTTACATTTCATACAACGTGCACGCCGCACCAAGTAACATTCATATTATGGAAAACTCTTACTAAGGTAGGCGCTAAATTCCGGCTCCAATGCCTCCAGAAGCATAAACAGCTGTTTGAATTGTTCCTGAATACTTCGTAGTTCGGAGTCAAAATTGCCTTCCTAGATTAAAATTTTTTAAAAAATATTACCAAAAAGTTTTTTAAAAACTGAAATCCAAATTATAACTGATTTTTATTAAGTTTGAGCAGACGCACAAATAAGAATATGGCCTTCTTTTTAATTTATTCACAAAACCACAAGCAGGACAGGAAATCCGACTGATATGTAGAAGATCGAGTTGCAGAAAACTATACTATAGATGAACACCATGAACGAATTGTTATATATATATATATATATATATATATATATACCGTTGGTTTAACTTAAACCCTGCAAAACAGTGCAGATAAAAGCAGTCTATTAGACTTAAGTTTCATCCCCATTGAGCAATTTATTATTTGTAGTTAGGACTCAGTAAGAAGATTGAAACATAGACCAGATGGTTCCAAAAAAACAGCCCTCGCTTATGCATTTCTGAAAATTCTAATATTGACTATCAAAAGAACATATACAATTAAATCCAGTCATAATTCTAATTTTAAATAACACTTCCCTCGTTGGTATGTCATCTTTCCTATGATGACACATCCAAACTGGCTAGTTGAAACCTTTTTAAAGCGATAATAATAGGTATCGACATGAAGATCAAAACATTCAATTATAGTTGGCATAAAACATAGAATTATACTTGATGCGCGGGACCTGTGGTGTCAGAGATGAATCGCACAGTTCAGAAACAAATCGGCATAGGTGCAACTGAAGCTCGCAGCACCTGTAGTAATTATGTAAGGCATTCCTTGTTTAGAATAAAGCAAAATCAAGTAGATGGATTGCATTTACTATCATATACGATGTTAAAACTATACAATATGACAAGATGATAATCCAAAAACAATAGATAGTTCAATACACGATCAAGTATAAGGTTTAACTCTAAACATCTATATTGATTCATATTTAACGTCTTAAAAGCGGGTACACCAGCAGATGGTACACGTCAATCTTCTGTCGCAGACTATCGATGACCAAGATTATTCCGAATAAACAGGATTCCCATGATAAAATGGGCAATCTTGTGTACTTTAGCAATCTATACATAACAATGAGTTATATAAGAAATAATAATTTCATACTGCAAGAAATTAAGGATTTAGGCATAACTATTCAATGTACAGCTTCTGCTGAGAGACATATTGAAAGTATAGTAGGCAGTGCCAAGAAAAGATGGGCACTAATAAATCGAAATATCTTATCAAATGATATAAAACTTCAAATGTATAGAATATGGATTAGACCGGTACTAGAATATGCTGTCGCTACTTGGAATCCATTAAAAAAGGGTTTGTCTAATAAGATAGAAGCTGTACAAAGAAAAGTTGTGAAACATATTAGTCCTATTTCTTGCACTATATACGCCTCTAGATTACAGTTTGTGTCATTGCAATCTCTGTGGTTTCGGAGGATGTGTTATTGTATAAAAGTTCTCCATTTGAACCAGTGGACTGGTGCCTATATGACTCCGATAAGAAAGAGTCACGAAGTTGGAACTAGATCTGGACATTTGGCAATATCTCCTCCTTTGGTGGGGAATGTAGCGAGCAAGTTATTCTCTTTCTCGAAAATCTACAAAATTTATTACCAATTGCCGAAGGGGCTTAGAGAAATGCCTCCATCTAGGATGTCTTTTAAAACTTTATCTACTGAACTTGAAAAAGTCTGCAATCCTGCTGATATTTTTTATTTTTTTGATTATGATAATACTTTCTCATGGTTGAATAAAAGACAAGGATAATTGTTATCGGAAACAGATTTTCTTGAGATTTTTATTTCCAAGTTTTGTATTATTATAATTGAAATGTTATGCACTATATCTTCAAATTAGTTAACATTACATACAATCAATTGCTAGTCATGGTTCTCAATTTTTGCATAATGTTACACTCGAATTATACCTTAATTGTTCCTAATTTGATGATGTATATATTATTCTTTTCAGTCGAACTTTCTGATATTGATATATTGTATTGTACAACTAGTGAGATATACCTATCTACATGAGATTAATTGCACAATTATTGTGATGTGATAATTTTTTTATATATATTGTACAATTTCCAATTTTATTATTTGATGGCAAATGTGTGGTCTGAATCCAAATAAAGATATTCTATACTATTCTATTTTATTTGCAGATCTGAAGAATATTAATCGAAATTCAGCTACAGTAAACGAGTCTAAAATATATACCCCTAAGGTAAAGGCTTATTTTGCGATATAGAGGAAATGGTAATATCACCGCATACTCAACGAAGTGTAAGTAAAGATGAATAAAACAGAGAACTTTCAATCAGAAATCAATTAATCCATGACGCTCCTCTGTTTCATAGATAAAATTTGGAAACACTAAGTGGCTTTCAATAGTCTTATGGACTGCAAGTGCGGAAGGAAATTTTCGCCACAATCTCAATTGTATCAGAGAAGAATACTTACGCTATTACGCATGTTGGACACACAGGTGCTCCTTTTAGTTCTCATGCGTCACACAAACCCAAGAATAGCTTATCCTCTGGCTCACGAAAATTAAAAAATCTTGCCTCGCGAGCAAGTCAGTGTTTTAGAGTTGGCGAACAGCATAAGTGCTAGAACCATAATACTTTCCATCATTAGACCAAAACTACATCAAGCAATTTT
Source organism: Eudiplozoon nipponicum (assembly GCA_029291075.1). Classification (NCBI taxonomy): domain Eukaryota; kingdom Metazoa; phylum Platyhelminthes; class Monogenea; order Mazocraeidea; family Diplozoidae; genus Eudiplozoon; species Eudiplozoon nipponicum. The sequence continues at coordinate 33,639 of JAQBSW010001588.1, forward strand.
AAATGTCACATTCGAGAATGAAACGCGGAAAAAGGCGGTAATTCTCCCGTTCCCATGCAAAAATGGCAAAAACGTGAATAATGTTTCTCTCATGCTTTCAAGCAATAAAAAAGCCTCACTTGACTAGAGCTTCTAACTCTCATTCGATCCATGCTTGTTTCTGCCACTTCTAGACATGTATATACTACTCTCGAACATTCTGCTAATGATTTAGCTCCTGGACATGAGCAGCGTTTCATCATCTTAAGAATTGTCGGTGCTTTTAGTGCCAAGCTAGATCAGGACTGTGCGGAAATCAAAGCAGTAGAAAGACGGACTCCGGCTGCAAATAGCTTTGATAACGACGTCAGGTTCTCCAGACCTGTTCTTAGTTTTAATTTGATCATGGTAAACTTTATTTTTCAGCACCAAACTTAGCATTTTGACAAATAGAGTAGCGACTTACATCATGAGGATTGGACAGACACCTGTCATTATACTCATATCGATTAAATTTTTTTTATATTTAGAAGACGATGGTTGTCCTCTGGTCTGGGCACTAGCTGCTCACGGCTACTCTTCTCTGGCTCAATCAGGAAATCTGATCAGTATTGTGGCCAAAATAATACGATTGAAATTCGGCTCTACACAGTTGCTAATAACGTCAACACACAAAATCTGCCGCAAGGCATCGCAGCATGGCCTGTAAATGTCTCAAGGAGTTTACTGGTAGTCATGCGACGTATGCGTGTCCACATGAGCTTAACTCTCATCGTAAGTTGGACACAGCGTCGAAGTTTAATAACCTCACCGAAATGTATACTCGCAGCCGACGCTTTGACAGTGATTAATCTACAACGAGTATACGGATTTATCCTGTTTGCGAAATGTAGCTCATCAAGCACTTCCAAACCCGTAAGCCGCAAAATATTGCAAACAGCGTGATTAGTGATAAAGTGACATCTCGAGAATGATGCGAGTTCGATTAAAATATACCTACCTTTTGATGAAGCAGCGGTATTGCAATCGCGTAGAGAATTGGGAAATTCAGAAGGAAAGAGGTTCAATAGGCTCCTCAATAGCTCACCGTCATAATCTTGACATACGAACTCGAACCAAATAAGTGGAAAAGCCATTGTGGTAGCCATCAACCAAAAAGATGACGACAGCATTCCCGCAATCAATTGCAGTGACAGTTTTCTCCTAGCTTTATCCAAGATGGTCACTGTTATTTTCATCAAAAGGATTCAAAATTAGCGATAGAAGCAAGCTAGACCAGCAAAGGCACAGTTTCGATTAGGAATTAGATGTGTGGACCAGGTCCATGTACTATGCCACACTCTCAAGTTGAGCCACCAGTACCAGTAGCTTATTATAACTGCGGCTTACAATCTCCAACCGCTTTTGCTTTTTATCAAAATATTATGGCGTGATATAATTAACGATAGCATTACGTCCACAAATATTGGTTTATTTGAAGCATGTTATAATGACTCATCAATCTGTAACCGCATTGGAAGAGGCATACTTAAAAATCATGCGACTGCTTACGGCATTGTCAAATCCATTTTCAAGTAATTTTGCCGATGCAGTGATTAGTGAGGATACATAAGCACTCGCCGAAGTAGAGATCGGTTGTGGTGGCCCATCCACTGACTTCAAATACGATAACCCTAGTGTTTTGTTCGATGAAAATAAATGCGGACAATAGAGATGAGAGGCGCCGCCGATTCAGTCCAACCTAAATTTACAAGCTTCGAAAATATTGGCTATGGCCAATTTTGATCCGAAACCTAAGATCGTGTTGAATGGCACCATGTTGCAAGTCATCAATAAGTTTATCTACCCAGGATCTCTGGTAATATAAGATAATATTGCCGTCTGGAACTAGTTATGCGAATCAACAAGTATTGCCGGGCTATTTTACCAAACACTAAATTCAAGATGTTCACGTTAAGTGAACTGTCGGTCCGTTTTTATATCACAAAGACACACAAGCCGAATAGCTCAATTCGACCGCTGCATGACTAGCCATCACCGGACAATCAAGTTAGGGAACGCCCATTACGTTTACAGAGGCACAGTGTGAAAAGGCCACCTGCACATTCCATTTGCCTAGCTTCCGCGGTACTTTCCATTATCGACCGGTACCGTACTCTTAATATCAAAATGACGTGCAAATATGCGAAACTTCCTAGCAATCTAGCGAAAAACGGAATACAGTTGACAGACCTGGCTAATTTCGCTTTCCTGGAATAGGCTCTTTTGAAGCTCTTCATACAGGAGACTTAGTTCGTCATTTACGAACGATTATATTCAACGCCCTCAGTAAATAACGACAGAATTTGGGTTTTTATACCGGGAGCTCATCTACGCAATAACACTGGCATAGAGCATGCACATGCTAAGCAGTTAAAATTTACCACTGATAATTGTTTACCAAGTTTATTCACCACTTTACTTTTCCATCCTATATTTCCATGTATGGCATTTTCTTGTGTGATTTAATCACAGAAAACTGAAGCGCTTCAGGAATACTGTCAATAAATCTTAAAAATCTTACTTTTGCGCTGAAAAATATTTCTAATACTCACCCACATAGAGATTTTCTTGTTAATATTTATTTGCGACAGAAATAGGTGATTTAAATAACATTCAAGGAATGTAAGGATAAAATATTCAAGTAAATATTATGTATCGATTTCGACGCAAAATAAATATTTGCATAAAATACATCATTCAGTTGTTTAAGTTGAGTTTGCGTTAATTTTCATCCTTGACTTTGAATGTATAGATACACGAAAAACGTTTTGAATGGAAGTGTTGTAAAAAAGCGAATAAAGTGTAACAGCCAGGTAGATTTGAAGCCTGCTACTGTTACGAAGATATATGGCTTGCTTTAAAAAGAACTAATACACCAGCGAAGATTCGTAAAACGCTAGGAGGATATTTTTGGTTAATAAAAATTCACAATTTCAGGCCAAATACGAGTCTCATTGTTGGTAGCAGACAGTTATATATTATCTAAGAAAACAAAAATTCTCGACTTACGTTTTTTTCTTGTGTTTGCGTAAATGCAAAAGACCGATATATCAAAATCGATGTCTTCTCTGAAAGAATTTCCTCTTTAATCTAATCTCTCTTAAAAGCGGCAATCAAAAAGATGCATTGTAGCAGAGCAGATAAGCAGCACTTAATGAGCAGATAAAGCAGTGTTGCAATTTAGATATCCAATAGAAATTAAGCTTTCAAGAATTAGATAGTTTATTACCCAATCAGAATTAGCAAGATAAATAAATATATGAAGACGTCAATAAAAAGAGGCACTGTTTTACTTTTATTTATTCTTGATCCGAATAAAGATTGTTACTTACTTACCAATTGGCGTCTAACATGGTCGCTTGGATGTAGTTATGGCTAAATTAGAGGAATTGGAGAGAAGCATTTGGAAACATAAACTCCGGTACAGATGTCAATCCGTAAGGAAGATTCGACCAAAAGATAATGGAGTAAGAAGCAGCGGTGCAACAGGCTTACGATGTAGGTGTAAGGCTAAATAATTAACTTTTGTAGCTACTCCTTTTCCGTCAACATAGTATTCTATTACTTTCTTTTCAGAAAAAAATTTCAATGGAAAAGAAATAACTGCAAAAATTAGCCATCATTACAGAGTGAAAAATACTTTCAGAAAAGACTCGGAGAAACTTATGTGTTGATCATTAATTATTTTATAAAGTACCAATATTCTAAACCACAACTGATACAATACTAGGTCAGAGTATGTTGGTCATTTTTGAGTTCGGTGACTATAAGGAGCGCGGACCGTGACGAAAACGGCCTTTAGTGTTGATCAAAATATTATTCAAAGGAAAAGAAGCTATTTTGCCGTGTAACAAAATTATTTATAATGTAAATAGCCATGAAAACTAACCATCATTTGATTACAATAGATATATGATGCTACTAAAAGTAGAAACACGCACGAAATAGAAATATAGATTCAAATTGTGCTGAAAACTAGACTGATTAAATACTATGGGATTGGTGTTCAATTCAAGCTCGCAAATTTGATTCAAAGAATGGACTAGCTTCTGCCTGCAGTTATGGTCAAAACAACCGCAAATTACTTTGCGGTGTTTGTGATTGTTTTGTCACCGCTTGCTGATATCAAATAGACGGTGTCCGAGCGAGTCAGCAGAAATATTGAAAACTAATGAGCACTAAAGAAGCAACATTGATAAGCAAATATTAGCAAAAATGCAATGTCTACTTAAACTACAAGAACTGAAATGAAGGCTTCTCCCACAACCGGCTCTGGATTTACTACTCGATCCGTTCCCAGTTCATAGAATACAAATCTTTCAAATCTACATTTTAATGTTCATTAACATAGGAATAGCCACTTGGTGGATAGCGTGTTCGATACTTCGAACCATTTGCATAACGAATTAAAAATACTGGGCGTGTAGATGAGGCAAAATAAAGGCATTATTTCCCTGCCCAGATTTGAAGTTGATTTAGTTTATTAGTAAATTTTTTTAAAATTACTATGCGTTAAACGACTTACATATAATAAAGTTTATATTATACACCCCGATTCATAAGCACTGACACACATTGAAAACACTCAAAAGTAATGAAAATGATGACACGTGTATAAGGCGTCAATATTTATGTAGAAATAAATGTGCCTGCTATCAAACACCCAGGCAGACACCTGCAGACATATACGCACACACGTAGAAAATTACTCAGATATACGTATATTAATGTACATGACTTTAAATCTAAATAGAGATAAACTATATGTGATCAATTTCATTTTATTGTTTCTCTGTTAGTATAATAAAGCACTACAATTAATACCATGACCAAAAGAACATCATGTAGCTGCCGGAACATCAGATTAAATACAATTTCCAATAGGGTTAACATGCTTTAATATTTTGTCTTTATTTGATATGATTTGGTGTGAACTGATAAAAATACCCCGAAATGAGTATCGAAATATTTCAATCAAATATGCTAACTGAAAATAAGATAAACAAAAGAGTCGCAAAAAAGATCAGGTAATAAAGTCAGTAGTGGCTTAACACGAACAACAAAATTTGTAAATAATGAAGATCCGTCCGCGAAACCGAAATGAGGTTTCAAAATTGTACACGAGAGAGTCAAAATACATATGTGATATGCTTAAATTTCGATATCAATTTCTCGCTCGAGTAAAGGAACAAACTAGAAATTAGACGGTATGTCATATGTATTCTCAACAATTGAAATTTAAAAGCACTTTACTTGATTATCACGATGTTAATCATCATGATCACCATCATCATCATTCACACCAATGCGATCGTCTTCCTCATCATCAGTATAATCACGGCCCACCTCACTATTATCACTATTATCATTGTAATCAGAATTATATCACTGTAAAATGTTGGTAATTTATTGTCACAAAATATATGAGCTTATTTTTTTATTATAAAATAGTGACAGGTCGCCCATTCCTTCAGTGTGGATTTAAGGATAACCAACATCCAGCTTAACAAATATTTAGTAAAACACAAGTCACGAACGTACCATTCTGTCCATTAACCCAGCAAAGCACCAAAATGCGTCCTCTTCATTGTCCATAACGACAAGAATTGGCGCTAATAAGTCGTTCATTCCCTGGAAGTATCCTGTATAAAAATATCAATCGATAAATACACACCAAAATAAAAATATGAAAATAGCATTGCATAAATAGAGGAATAACAGCATACGCATAATTGCGTAAATATTGATAGAAGACACATCCCATGGTCTTTAATGAACCAATGTAAGTTTCCGACAGTAAAATATTATTTGGGCCAGTCGAAGTTCCACCGAGCGATAATCAAGTCGGCTTTGACTTTGCATACGATGTCGTACATTACTGTAAAACTGAGATTCAGCTCTCGCAACCTGGGATAGAAAAGCAGTCGTCGCTCCGACTTTTGGTATAAATTGGAACCCACTAAATTTAAGATACCACTAAAAATCGTTCATCACCCACTTCGACTCTGTGACTAAAAGCTGAAGAACTGGAAGTAGTTGACAAGTTCATATCTTGCTATCAGTACTGATAATCAGGCAATATGAGTGACAGTGAAAATAAGAAAATCGCCAAAGCTAGAGTAGCCTACATCAGCCTTTCCCATTTATAAAAAAATAATATCTCACTTTGCTTTAAAGGTGGTGTGTAAAATGCACCTGTATGAGCAGAGTTACTTTACTTTACTGCGGCTGACTCCTTTTGGAGGATAGGCCGGCTCCACATTTCATCGAGTTTCTTGGGAATTTGGTACAAGTTACGCTAGTGAGACTTGGTCATTAGAATGGAAGATCTTAGACGGTTACAAGCATTCGACTACCGTTGTTAGAAAAATATAGCCCATATTCTTTACCAACAACGAATAAGCAACTATGAAAATTACAAGCGCATTTCTGGATCAATCAATAGGTGCCCCTATTTAGACAAACAAATAAAACTCCACCAATTGCGCTGCCCTGGTCACGTTTTATGTCTGCCTTCAATTCGATTGCCTAGCAGAATTTTATTCTCTCAGCAGGCGCCAGATTGGCGTAAGAAACTAGGTGAATAGATTTTAATGAGAAAGAAACAGCTAAAATCAACTACAATCAAATGGGTAGAATAGAGCCCATCCGTCTATCCGGATGAGGCCCACGTACGCATCATAGTTTTCTGTTGGAAACTTCGGGAGAAACGATATCGAATCGAGCTCAGCGGCGATCATGTTGCATATTTCTAGTTTATCAAAATTAACTGCCTAATTCATCAGGAGATACAGTAAAACTGTAAGAAATATGTATTGTCAACGTCGTCTTGCCTTAAAGTTTATTTTCCCGAGATCTAAGTTCTCTAGTTTCTGTGTTGCTTAGCTAGGTGTACATCTTCATCAGAGAGCGACGGGTGAAGTACTGGAATAAAATTCCCGCCATCATATTCGCAGAGGGCTCACCGTCTCTTTTACTCAAACGGTATTTTAAAAAGGCTTGCTTTATCAGTCATATGGTCGAAGGCTTTAATGGAGCCTAGTGGATACGCTACTCTGATCTGTGTGTACATACGCAGCTCCTAGTTACCAGAGAGAGAATGCAATTGTTTATGACGGCTACACCATTCATAAGTAGATAAATGGAATCAGAGTCCACTTTGTAGTGGTGTATCTAGACAGAGCTGACAGCCATCGTATAGTAGTTCAGGTGCACAGCTGCCAGATTCACTGACTGGTTAATCATTGCTATGTAAATTTTTATCTGATAGATTTTGTAACACCCATGGCACTTACGTTATAAACTGTTTTATTAAGTATGCCTATTCAGTTTAGGACTATATTTACACGACATTTTGTGATTATCAATTTGGATCGCTGAGGAACTATGCAGTTACGTTTTAGGTTCAGCCACTGAACTAACGTCAATTGTTGGGCTCACTTTAGTCCATCCACGCTATAAGCATCAAATACTGTTCAATTAAGTTTTCCTATCTGAAACTTGGACTACAAGTTTATATTATATACACCTTTAGTTAATTAATTCCTCGATTATTTTACGTCACTCAGATGTTTAAAATGGCGGGAAGAGAAAGAACAAGCGAGCGATGTTTAAAGACAATTTTTAAAGTTTCGTAAATGTTAACTTTTGACCTGTATGCAACAATGATATTTGTGAGCTTTTATTTGAATTCGATGTAAATTGAGAAATATTTTGAAAATAATTATATGATAGGAAATTATAAGCCGACAATGTACTTTTTCATTTTTGTCTCTAAATCCGTTACTTATATATCTTGAATTATTGATTGGAAATGGAACAGTTGTTTAGCCGGATTAGGTTGACTGTACCAACAAAAGAAAGGAATGAACCTACAGTCTAGAAGGCAAACTACGCGCACGGGTCGGATAAATAATGATGCAGAAATCAGTGGTGGTTTAACAAGCGTCGAACACTACACTCTGTACAATAGGCTCTAGAAGACAGGGGTTATAATCATAAAATAAGTAAATTTCCACTCGAACACGTGAGAAACAAAGCAACTAAAAATTAATTGGCTCCATCCATTATGGAGAAAATAAAGCTTCAATACTACAGAAGTAGCATTATCTATCATTTGTCTCGATGCATTCTCTAGAGTTAGTCAAAAGAAAATAATGACAATCATCGTAGAGCTGGCTAAAGCATCATGGCTTGTTTTCAAGATCAAGACTATTGTATCTGTGGCAATAGCCACCTTTAAGACAAATAATGAACAAAAGGTCTTATCTAGGGCAGACATTATTTCAACAGAAATTCCTCGCAGAAGCGCCCGTATAAGAATGAAGCAGTCAGCCCAATGATAAAAGCAGACTTCAAGCCGAAGTGAACATAAATTAATTAATATGTGTAAATTTGTTTTATTAAATCGATGCTCGTTGTGCGAGCAAAATTCTATATATAATTGAGTAAAAATAAAGCGTGTGGTACATTTAAAATGGCTTCTGATGGGTTGGAAACGTTGATTCAGGTATTGACTTTTCAAATGAACAATTTAACTGCAGAATTAGGCATAATTAAGTCTCGTCTGGACGATACGCTAATAATAAACACTGATGACATACATGTACGTGGACCATCCAACATAGGTGGACATAAGAATGGCGACCGCGCCGACGAGGAATCAGGAGAAAATATGCCGGCGTTTTCAGCCGAATCGACGAGTTATTTCAGACCGTCATCAGAGTTTAAGCCGATGTTGGCACCACTAGATGTGGAAAGGCCACAGTTGTGGTTCGAAAAATTTGAAGCATCAGTTCGAGCCCAAGAATTTACATTGGAAGCACCTATTGTGCGTGTGGCTGTCCAGGAATTAGTGGACCGGACAGTAGCAGTCCAATTGGAATTGCCAGTTGACCTCACGTATGAAGAATACAAAAGACGCGTGTTGGATCATTTCCGGGCCAGGCCTCAGGAAGTGTTCTTAGAATTATACAGCCTGAAGCCATTAATGGGTGAGATGCCCATGGATACCATGGCACGTATCAAGCGGTGGTTCTCGAAGCTTACCGAGTCTTTACCCGGCTTGCAACCACATGAGGCCATCATGTTCATGCTGCTGGATCCTACCAGATACGGTGAAATATCCAGCGCCCAGGGAGGCCTTGAAGAGAGACTTCAGGCTCTTCAAAGTTCGGCCATAATGACAAACAAAGTGGCAGCTGCATCTCAACGCATGGGTCCAGTTACAACATCTGGCAGGAGCGACATACCGTACTGGAATTCTTCGCGGCATAATAATCAATTCCGCGACAGAAGGCAACAGCCAGTGGCCTGGAAGCAAAGTCAGTATATAAGGACTCCAGCTCCGACGAATACGGCGTATAAGCGTCAGCAAAACCCATGTACTGCTCCTCGAGAACGGCCAGTGCAGTGGGGTAACAGGGTGCACAATCTCACAAATAAAGGTGGGAGAGAGCAGGGCACAAATATTAATCCTTTGGTGGCTCCGACGGGTAGATCGAATGAAGACCAGCAGAACAAACAAAAAAGTGGTCCGAACCAGATGGCCTTTGAAGAAAAGGAAGTGTGGGAAACATTGCCAAATGTAAGAATTTTTATTAAAGTTAAATTTTTAGAACTCTTCAACGGACAGCCAGTAATAATGCAATTGGATACTGGAGCTGATGTGTCGGTATTACCATTGACTTGGCCATTGAACAATGTAAAACCTACGAGAGCAAGTTTATGTCAGGCATCGGGCGCATCGATGGTGGCTGTGGGCGAGTGGGACACGAAGTTGTTAATAAATGAAAATGTCTATCATATGTCTTTTGTTGTTTCGAATACGCAAACGCCCTTATTGGGACTTGATTTCATTAGAAAATGGGTTAAGACGATAGACTGTCAAAATAAACGTGTATGCCTATCGCGGCCTGAGGGAATAAGTTCAATAAAGTCTATATGTACCCCTAAGATGCAGGAGGAGACCAGTTGTCTGCCTGGGTGGTGGAAGAATCTTCGAAACCAATATAACATTATATTCCAACTGCCTGATTGCAGCGAATGTCCAGGGCCGACGGTCGACCAGTTTAAGCTATGGCTAGAACTAAATGAAGGTTACGAACCACCAAAAGTATATGGTGCTCCTCCAAAGAAATTAGCAGCAGCGACTCGAGCAACCCAAGAAATGATAGAAGCCGGCGTTCTTGAACCGTCATCATCTGTTTTTCGTGCTCCGATGGTTTATGTTACGAAACAGGATGGTTCGCTCCGACCGGCGGCTGATTTTAGGCAATTGAACTCAGTAACTAAACCGGACCCATATCCCATGCCGGCTCTGCGTGATCTGTTCTTACAGATAGCGGAAGGCAAATGGTTCGCCGTGCTTGATCTTAAACAGGGATTTTGGCAAATAGGCGTGCGGTCCGAAGACCGATGGAAGTTAGCGGTACAAGTACCCCAAGTTCATTTCCAATTCACCCGGGTACCATTTGGCCTTAAAAACGCACCGAAAGTGTTCCAAAGAATGATGGACTCGTTCGTGTCTGACTTAACTTGTACAACAGCTTACGTAGACGATGTTATTATATGGGCCACTACTGAACACGAATTACGTGTTAGGCTGCAGAAGATGTTGGCCAAAGCTGTAGAATGGCGATTACATTTTAATCCAGAAAATGTTCAGATAGGTCAAGAAGTGCGGTTCTTGGGGCACTTAGTCTCAACGGACGGATGCATTCAGTTAGATTCGAATGTACAACTTATCAGGGATTATCCGGTGCCTACTACTAGAAAACAATTGCGCCGGTTTATTGGTATGGTGAAATTCTATAGACCATACCTCGCAGGGATGGCGGTTACGCAACAACCCTTATCTCAGTTAACTAGTGCCAAGATACCATTTCGTTGGACGGAGGAGGCTCCACAAGCATTTGTGCTATGCAAGCAGAAATTAATGGATGCAACTATTTTGACTTTCCCGGTAGGTAATATGTCAATTGTTACAGACGCGTCAGATATTGGGATAGGAGCAGTGTTACAAGCTGACGGACGTTCTGCGCAATATATAAGTCACACACTCACTAAGGCGGAACAGAACTATACCGTCACAGAAAAGGAATAACTTGCCGTACAATGGGCGCTACGGAAGTTTAGATATTTTGTCATCGGGGGACACGTGGACGTCTTTACCGACCACAAAGCGCTAGTGCATTGGAGATCACTATGTATTGAGAAGAAACGTGTACATCGAGCCATTGAAGAACTAGAAGAGTACGATATATCAATTCATCATAGAGCAAGAATCGAGAATGCGGCGAACGATGCGCTCAGCAGAATTTCCGCTGTGCGGGTTTCGCTGCTTATAAAAGTCTCTGAAGAACAGGGAGGAGATGCTACATGTCAGGAAAGAGTCAATCAATTAAAAAACGGCACAGTGTGTCTGCACCATATAAAACGTTGAGTCTACGGAACGGCCTGTTGGTGCGGAAAGAAGGACAAACAGTGCAATGGTTTGTGCCAGAATCTATAGGAACAGAATTAATGGCCTTTTGGCATGAAACGTTAGGACATCCCGGCGCTGGGCGGCTCATTGAGACATTGCAGTCACGATTGTATTGGCGTGGCATGTCCAAAGAATTTCTTAGTTTTTGTCAACATAGCAATACACGCCAACGTTGTAGGCCACAAAAAAGAGATAAGGTCATCGCGATTTCTTTCAATGTCACTGAACGGAACCAGTTTCTGCATATTGCCCTCGTATGTCCTCTGCCAGTATCTCGTGGTGGGGTAGCCTATCTGTTTTCCATGGTCGATAAGTTTACCCAATGGGTCGAGTTTGTACCACTGAAGAAGATCACAACAGAAAAGATTATAACGTGCTTAGAAGAGCGATGGCTCAGTCGATTCGGTGCACCACAAGTTATAGTTACCGATCAAGGCGCACAGTTTGAGTCGAAAGAATTTAATCAGTGGTGCAAAGACCTTGACATAAAGCATTCCCGCACAGCCACTTATCACCCGCAAACCAATGCGACGGCTGAGCGCGCACATAGGACGATGAAAGAGGTACTGCGATGTTGATGCTACGAGAGCCCGGGAACGTGGAGAGACAAATTACATTTGGTCGAGCGGGCCATGCGCTTTACAGTCTCAACAGCTACAGGTGAACCTGTAATCCAAGGATCCCATGAGCGCTGCATCATAGCGGATATTCAGGAGCGACTAAAACAGTTAACTGAATATGTTTGCGCCACACAACGACAAGGCTATGCACGGCAACCGACACGCACTCGCCTAAAGGTCGGCGACTATGTCATGGTCACGAAGGTCGAGCCCATGGCACTGCAGGCTGTCAATGATGGGCCGTATCGCGTGGAGAGGGTGGACGCAGAGCACAATACTGTTTTTGTTAGCCTGCCCGATGGACCACGAGCTGTGGCACTGGATCGTTTAAGCAGAGTGCCAAAGCCGATTCCTGAGGGGGGAAGATGTGGCAATAGCCACCTTTAAGACAAATAATGAACAAAGGGTCTTATCTAGGGCAGACAGTATTTCAACAGAAATTCCTCACAGAAGCGTCCGTATAAGAATGAAGCAGTCAGCCCAATGAGAAAAGCAGACTTAGAGCTGAAGTGAACATAAATTAATTAATGTGTAAATTTGTTTTATTAAACCGATGCTCGTTGTGCGAGCAAAATTCTATATATAATTGAGTAAAAATAAATCATTTATGGTAAATTTAATATGTCTTCTGATGGGTTAGAAACGTTGATTCAGGTATTGACTTTTCAAATGAAAAATTTAACTGCAGAATTAGGCATAAGTAAGTCTCGTCTGGACGATACACTAATAATAAAAACTGACGACATACATGTACGTGGACCATCCAACATGGGTGGACATAACAGTATCCCATCTGTACTGAATAGTATTTGGATAATGCAGACGCTAACACTGGCTTAGGCATACCAATGGTCATGCCGGAAACCAATATAGATACAAAGTGGGTTAGGTTCCTTAAGCTTATTTCGTCAATGTTCGCAAAAACAATGTCGTTTCGACGAGATTTAGCAGTTTCGATCACCTCTGCAAGCGCACTCATTTTCCCAGCTAACACCCGTAGCAGCTCTTCGACAGAAGACTCATAACTCATATTACAAGTTTTGACTATGCATGTGTTGTGCATATAAATAAATTGGGCTTGGGCTTCGCTCGGATAATGCATGCCCCTTCGGTAAAACAAATTTAGACAGTACATTTCAACCATTATTGTGTTCAAGATCGGCTGACTCTGCACCGCTGTTCGCAGCCAATCTCTACTTCCGTACTGGCAAAACTAATAGCCACCATTCTAAATATTGCTGCTGTACCTATCGTGGCAGCTAGTACAACTTACTTTACTGCGGCTGACTCATTTTAGAGGATAAGCCGGCTCCATTTCATGGAGTTTCTTGGGAATTTGGTACAAGTGGTGTCCCCTCACCACTCGGCTTTTTGATCGAGGACGCACCTCTAGCCTTTGCACATCCAAGCGCAGTCTGTAAGGCAGCAGTAAGTTGTATGGTTGCCGGTGGCTGTTGAGAGCTCATTCGCCATTCGGAAGTACGGGGTACTGTCCAGGAGTCCATGTAATCCTGTGGCTGTTGAACCTTTTTGTGGCGGGGAACACACGCCGAGTCATGGTGCCGTCGTCGGGCTCATGTGGTATTTTATAAGAGATCCGACTGCCGGTCGGAAATCCACCACGCCCTGGTGACACCACCGCCATAGCCCCGTTAGCCCATGTACAATAGGCCATCGAAGCATGGTTGACACCGTCGTACCACGTTGAGGAGGGGATGGTCTTTACGACGGTGCCAGTACAACACTATCGACTCAAAATGAATTATGGAATAAAAAGCTAAAATGAAAGACAAGGCACACGAGAAACTTGTTTACGACCAGTACGCATCCTCAGGTTATGCATAAAACTGACATCGTGAACAACACAGCGTTTCCATTAAAGGTGGAAAAAGAAGCCATGGTAACAACAATTTACTAATTTCAAACTCACATAGCAACTGACATATTCGAATTTTGACAGTTTCCGCTGTCACTTGCGTTGCTTCGATTACAAGGGTTTTTAACGTTCGATGTGTGAGCGCGTGCTTTATAAGCGGTAACGGCGCTTTTCATCACATTTTCTGCTAATATTTCGACGATAAATAAAGCTATGCCATATAGCTTTGGCAGTAATTGTCCAAACATTTTTTTTATAAACGCTAATTCAAATATATGGAGCTCTTCAGAAAAGAGATAGTTCGCTCAAACTTTACTCAACAAAGAAGCATAAAAGTATAATTGAACGATTAGGGTTGCATTCTGACCCCCACCTCAATGAATAAACTGCTAAAAAAACACTTCAATGGCCTGCACTAATTGTTTCATTGGGAGATATTTTTCAATAAGAGACAAACAAAGCTGGTCTTTAATTAATTAAAACTCATTAACGCAGCTATTAAATAACACTGTACGATCTTGGAGCATCAGTTATGCTCTATTGTATCGTGAAGGCTGCTGAATTCATTCGCGTTAAATATTTTTGCGCCAAAAACTAATGCGACAAGCAGAATATGATAACAGTTTTGAGGCTTCATTAGTTTGTTTTTCTTTAATTTATGATGATGGGTAGATTGAAGAAGACATCCGCCAAAGGATGTCAAAATATTTTGAAGAAACAAAACAGCTGGAATCAAAATTACGGTAGTCAAAGCACAGATAAGGTAATTTATTAAAATAAATCTGAAATTTTTAAATTAAAGACGGCTCATTTTTACGTGCAATAATACTTTTTTTGCCTTAGCTAATACGGTATGCTTCAAATCACAAACTCAAGTTTGTGACTCCACTCACTACGTCGCTCGTGACGCGTACTACACCCCGATTTAAGTCATATAGCAGCTTATATTGTCTGGTTAGCCTTTCTCTCAACTGGAACTTATTTTGAGTTCCTTAACACCTGAAGTTCTAAATAATCCCGATTTGTAATTACGCAATTGACAAAATGCTACACGGAGAAACAATATTGATTCGAAGTCTAATGACAAGAGTTTGACTATATATGTATATTTTAAAAATAAACTTAATACTGCATCAGGTAAAAAGGCAATTCATCCGGTAGACTGGTCTCGTCCATAATTGGGACACTTCTAGTACTTTCCAGAAAGTTCCGCGGACGGAATACGAACCTGGGTACATTTGTTTCGGAGAGAGCCTCGCGCCGCACGCTATATCATATTCATTATCATAATCATTATGCACATCAATACAAGTCATTCTTAACTAATATTCCCCTGTCATATATAACTATAAGAAAAATTTAAAAAAAGTTATAATAATGATAAAATAATAATTTATGCATACAAATAATTAGAGAGATGTATAAGGAGGAGGACCCAGTTACTATGAGTAAATTTACCTAGATAACACACACAGATGTCCTGCAAACTAAACCTGTACATAATACCATTATTGCTATATTAGCTTTAAAACACGGTAACATCGGCAGCACAGCCTCCTTGGGGTTTTCACTGTATCATGTCGTAAATACAACCAAACGTCGCAGTTAACTCTGTCAAATTAGGAAAAGAGAGTTAAGAAGATCGCCACTTGACTCGAATCGATGTTATAACTCACGAGGTTTCCGACCAAGAAATATGATTCGCACGTGAACTCATTCTTGCAGACGAGTGGGTCTTATACGACCCTATATGAATGTAGTTGACTGTTTCTTCCATGTCAAAATCTGTCGACCTTACTTCTTACGCTAATCTGGCAAAGAATGAAAAAATAATGCTCTGCAGAGCAATAGAACTGAAGGCATACGTAAAACATGACCGAGTCAACTCAATTGATGGAGCCTAATTTGTTTGATACATTTTGTGGCGGTAATACCGGCTCCTACTGACGAGTCGCCAGTAAACACGAAACGAATTTGCATGAGATTATACTTTCCGTTCATTCTGTCTTTGTTTTATCCTTCTGGTCATATTTAAACAAATTTGTCACTAGGTGCACAACACCTAATACCCAATTTCATATATATTAGTTCTTTGCCGAAAACGGTATCCAACTGTTATATACACGAACCTTATGACAGAGTAAAATACTCGCCTCAGCCATGAATAGCGAAGGTTGAAAAAAGCTACTCTTTCTTTCGCGATTCTCATACTCACTACATCAGTCAAATTGCTTGTGATAGTGAAAACGCTGCCATGATATATAAGCCTGTCAATCACGTCCAGATCTTTAAATTGCAGCCACAGAGTTGCTCCTATATAAGCATCTTACATTTAGAGTTTGCAAATTTCATAATAAAAGACAGAACGAATGTTCATAGAGGTAGCCTAAGCATAACTCCGACTATCGAATAATTATATAGTATCGCCTGTATAAAGATAGACAACACTATTGCCCAAGAGAACCTCGACAGCTTCATCCTGAATACGTGGAAGAGTGTTGTTCATAATAGCACCTGTTACAAAAATGAGAAAAGTGAAGATACTTAACGAACACCACTGCTGGTTGTAAAGCTATGTTTTAATTTGTTGTACATCTAAATGCGACCAGAATCGATTGAGTAAAGAGCGCGTAAAATATTTACAAATTTGATGGGTATACTACCTATCGATCACTAAGTCAGGTGTACCCTTGAAGTCTATAAAAATGGCTGTTGTTGAGCAGTGACATACATGGTGCTGTTCGAGAACTGACCTTAAGAAAAAAAATAATCTATACAACCTCGTCCTAATCGAAATCCGACTTGACCTTTTCTAGTACGTGATTCGCGCGAAGCGCTAAGACGGCGTAAGATAATTTAAGCAAATAACCAAGATATGAATAGAGTCAAGCCTATACGACGACTGTTATCACAAGAATTAAAATTGCCTTTTTGACAAGCAAGCTACACGGTATCCTCGTTCTGTATAGCACGAGATGGCCAGAATCAAAAGAGATAAGAGAAGGAAAAATGGCAGAATCAAAGATGAAGTTACCTGATCTGCGTTTTGACCAACGCAGCTTTCATTGTTCCAGTAATTTTCTTTTTGCAAAATATTTCGATCTACATTACCGTAGATCTTCATCAGTTGCATTTCACGACAAAAATGAAGCAAGCGCGTTATTTCCTCTAGTCATAATATCTATATACCTCAGACTGACTTTTCATTAGATATTCGCGTGTCACATGTGTGTGTGTGTGTGCATTTTTATAGCCGTTGTTTTCATCTAACTAATTTAGATCAGAGTGGCTGAATAATAATTTATCAATTGCATGCAATAACTATTCGTTTTTACACACTCAATGTAAATGACTTAACTGAGATGGGGAGACCCATAATTCAGAAACACTCGTCATAAAAACATGCCATGAGTGATAAAAACCAGAAGTCCGAACGACTAATGCACATGTTAAATTACAATTCAAACCACTAGGTTGTACTCAAGATAGACAAGTTAATAACAGTTATTGGCAAACTATTAAATAGGCACACGCCACGCATGTGCATGTGTATGTGTATACATAACTAAAAAACTTCGTTAAAATATTATTAATACACATGTACGTACATCTAAATGAAACTGCAGTCAATAGACATTAATTTACCCTTTACACGCGTCCGACAAATTATTACTTATAAATATTGTATTATTAGAATAATTTCAATAGGTAGGGTGGGGGTGCAAAATATAAAATTAGGGTTAAAATCACTAATTGTTTTAAAATCAAACGAATAGTTAGAGATGAAATTTTGAAGACTATATTCATAATAATTGATTATTCATTTCTTGAATAAAAGCCCACTAATTAGTCAATCTTAATCTGATGTTCTTAATCTTTTACTGGAGCTAGCTTCAGTTACCAATTCATGCAATCGTCTTTTCCTTCCATTAGCTAATGCAGTGTTCCAAATCGGACCTAAAGATTTTTCAACAATTGGCTAATAATAAATGGTAATTATATTTATGTCCATATATTCTAGTAATAAGGCCGTTACTTGTTTGTCATTACTTCTTCATTGGAACCGAACAGTCATTCAGTTCGTGCTAAGTTAACTGTACAGATGACTGAAGGGACAGTGCCTTCAGTAGAGAAGACACTATGAGAGCCAGTCGGCTATAGTATTTTTGGCCATTTGTGGCGATTCAACAGGCGCTGACCATTATAGCTATTATCAAGTTTTTATTTTACTTTCAGGAACTAGACCATAAAAATTATCCTCTGATCGAAAACCACCTGCATTTCCGGTGTTTAGACAACCTGGAGAAGCTTCGTCTGCATATGTTAAGTGTTACGAATTAGCTGAGATTTGTCTGAAATGAAATATTAAAAACAGAGAACATTATTTCATTTGCTAAGTCTTTTTTAATGGTATACTGATGCCAAGTCAATAGGATTAATTAATGTCATTGTTTTAAGATTATTCACAAAAAACATCTTTGGTTTTACAGGGCTCTTAGCCGATTAATACTAAATCCGTAGCGGACATGATTTTTACCACTGAACTTTGATGCACCAATCAAGCACCGGATCCCTTTCCACGTGCAAGCATATCATAGCTCACAATGCGAAAAATGTGAATGCGCTGATAATCTTCATTGGTATCTCGAAAGTGTTTGACTATTCTTTTATACTAGGATCACGGTTATTCAAGTTAACAATACTCCTCTAGAATTTTAAGAGTGACAGCCTGAGCTGCACAAAGGTTTATGGTTATGCCGATTCTGTTCAAGTAATAATTTTAAACTTGGCAAACGTGATCTTCAAAAGAGAGTTTTACAATTATTAAAAGCAGTATTTTCTCTAATAATAATATAATGTTAGATATTAATGAACTGGTAGGTGTTAAATGAGTGTAGCAGGTGTAATTATTACAGAAACCATAGCGATAAATTGCACCCAAGACAAAATTTAACTATTTTTCTTCATGAGGCCGTAATTGTGATACTTTTGAAATAAGCTTTAACAAGAACTAAATGAGCCAGACACGGCATTTCAGTGTACAGCTTTTGCTGAAGAGACATATTTAAAACAGTACGCTGCATTAGGAAAAGTTTGGTGTCAATTCACAAAACGTATTATCAAAAGATACAGAGCTGAAAATGTATTTGAATTAGGCTGATCTTAAAATGCAGAACAACAATATTGAACCCATTCAAACAAAATCTACTAAGCATGGTTGAAGCTGCACGAAGGAAGGTTTGAGATGCATTAGCCCTGTCTCGAACAACATATATGCGTTTAGGCTACTGCTCCTATTTTTAATCATTATTATTTCTAAGGCTGTGTTATGCATAAAAAATATTCCTCCTAAACTAGTGGGCGTAGGCAAATCCATCCGGAAAATAGGAAGCATGCTCAGGGATAAGATCATGATTATCCGCGGCCACATCTCTTATTGTGAGAAAGTTTGTTTGTAAACCTCTACCTTTTTCAAAAATGTAAACTGATCCGTGCTTAGCAATTTGACCAACGGAATTAAAACACGGAGATTAAACAGAATAAACTCTGCATTATTGAAAATATGTAAAAATTAGGAATTATTAAACTGATTGAGCTTAATAATAACGCAAAGCCAATATTCAAAATGGGTTTAAGTATGTATTAGGTGTTGCGAAACTAGTAACAAATTAGTTCACTTGTGACCAGAACGGAAAGTATAATCTCATTCACATTCGTTTCGTGCTTACTGGCGACTCATCAGTAGGAGCCGGTATTGCGCCCTTTAACCACTATATATTTGGTAGAAGAATGTGGAATAATAGGACGGTACAATCTCCTAGACGAATGTGTAAACCTGTAATAATGAAGCTAACATAATCTAAAGTCAACGACAATACGACTTCAATGCTAACTCACACTATATAATATATATACTGAGTCTGTAAAGGATACTAACACTATGGCTATTGTGTTAGTAACCGATACCAACATTATTGTACCGAAAAGGTACATGGTACTAACACTATGGTTTCCGAGTCGGTACATGGTACCAAAATGATGGATATCAATTTATGCTATAGTTCACCGAAATTGAGAATTACAACAATTTCTGAACACCTGTTACTCAAGTAAATCCATACACTCTGGCCTTGATCGATATCAGTTATCACATTTCGCGGTAAGCATGACATCATTGAATTAAATATTTAACGGTTCAAGTTCTATGTGCATATGACACTCTCACACCATGTTCAACATCTTAATAGTTTAAATACTGTTTTTTGCGGGGAACTAATATATGTGCATGTATTAGGTGTTGCGAACCAAGTTACAAATTAGTTCAGTTGTGACCAGAAGGATAAACCAAAGACAGCATGAACGGAAAGTATAATCTCATTCACATTCGTTTTGTGCTTACGGGCGACTCTTCGGTAGGTGCCGGTATTACGCCCTTTAACCACTTTGTATATATATATATATATATATATATATATATATATATATATATATATTCTATATATATATATATATATATAGAGCTATGGACATATATTTATATACAATTATTTATATGTGTTAGTTTACTTAGCAACGAGCATATTATTAGTTTTGAGGACCACTAGTTTGCCCTTACTATCTCTTCATTTCTCTCTTACTTAGTCTAAACTAAGCGTCGCTCTGACCTTCTTTCTCTTTCTATCGAGGAAACTTGATGTCTTTGGCTTACCATTCAGGTCATACATAAGCGAATTTGCTACTAGTTGCGCAAAACCTCATACGCAATTGCAAATATAATAATTCTCCGCCCAAAAACGTTATCTGACAATCAAATTTGTTGGCTTTTTTCAGTTATGAATTTTAACTGTAATTAGCGTGTCATCGAAGCATTACAGTTATAACACACATGTTCAATATTATCTCTCGACCCTACAACATTGTGCACACGAGATGAGATTATGTATACCGGGAATTTGAGATAGCTGCAATTATACTGAGGTAAAGTTTGGTCTGCTAATTGCAGTATATATATATATATATATATATATATATATATATATATATATATATATATATATGTATAT
The DNA here is from genome assembly GCA_029291075.1 of Eudiplozoon nipponicum. NCBI lineage: Eukaryota > Metazoa > Platyhelminthes > Monogenea > Mazocraeidea > Diplozoidae > Eudiplozoon > Eudiplozoon nipponicum. The sequence goes on from JAQBSW010001588.1 coordinate 54,705, forward strand.
ATATATACAAAACAACACTTATTCCATGGAATAACATTTATAAATAAATCTTATTTCTACCAGTATCTACAGCCATTATTCTGGATTCGTTAATATATTCGTTCATCCAATCCCAACTGTACATTTGTCGTAACCAATCCCCTCTTCGCTATGTCTCTCTTTGTTTTACGCAATTTAGACCACTCCTTTTGCGTAACGTCATGTGGTGTGTCATCGCTTTCATTGTAAGTGCGTCCGTAATTGACGTTATGCAAAGAGTGAGATCTAATTCACAAAAGCAGCATGACAGGTATGTACGACAAATGTGCAGTTGGGATTGGATGAGCTAATCTATAACAGAATCCAGAAGATAATGACTGTAGGATCTGGTCAAGATGCAATAATAAATCTCATTCCATGCAATAAGCGTTGTTTTCTCTATCTAAAGAAAGAAATGGTGAAACTTGTAACGTATATATATATATATATATATATATATATATATATATATATATATATATATATATATATACCCCCTCTGGCAGATGTATACATGTATCACCTGGAAAAAACGAACCTAAAAGGTATAATTGACCAGTGCACACTCTACAAAAGGTATGTAGATGATATCTTGTTGTTCATCTCAGAGGAAGCAGACCCTTCCGAAATCCTCAAACAAGCAAATGGAGTCGATCCAGACATCAAATTCACTCTCGAGGTAGAGAAAGACGACAGTTTCCCATTCCTTGACATCAAACTCACTCGAGAAGCAAACGGAGATTTGACACTGGCCATACATAGAAAATCTACTTTCACCGGACAATACATTCATTACAACAGTAGTGTGCCAAAATCCCACAAAAGAAACTTAGTAAACAACCTAGCAAACAGAATCAGGAAGATCTGCTCTGAACACAAGATTGAGGAAGAACTGGGCTACCTGAGGAAAATTTTGCTAATGAACAACTACCCAGAGCGGTTCATTGATGTCAACATCAGACCACGGCAGATTCGTACTAGAGAGGATACCGGCAAGCAGGTTTTCCTGAACTTACCATTTAGAGGCGACATACCAGCCTCAATAATTGCACGGCGGCTGAATAGAATAACTAAGGACAACTTTCCTAGTGTTAAAGTTAATATGACATTCAGTACACAGAGAATCATGAGGTTGGATGCCAAAGATCAATTGCCACTTCTCTCCAAATCATTCATAGTCTACAAATTCTCATGTATGTGCGGTAGCACATATATCGGACGTACGAAGAAGCAATTGATAAGCAGAATCCAGCAACATTTGCCACAGAAATTGATTAACAAGGCTTGCCACCGTCAGGAAAATCAGCTATTTCCGATCATATATTGGCAACGGGGCACCCTGTCAATTCGACCAATTTCACAATTCTACATAAAGCAAAATCCGAAAAATTATTATTTATCTACGAAGCACTTTACATAAAACAACAAGCACCTGACCTTAACATTCAAAAGTTTCATCAACATGATATCCTTATCGACTGGCCAAGAATAACAAAATTCAACAACAATCTACTAGTATCCAGCCAAGAACCAACAGGCCCTCGACTAGAATCAACAAACGTACAATCGGATTGGCAACAATGTGAAGTGGAAATAACAGAGGCGCATACGATGACAGAAGTCTCCAAACAATGTGAGCGTTTAACATTGCAATCAACATTAGCGTTGTTACCAAGCAAAAATAGCAATCTTGCGCAGCGGGGTGAAACGATCAACTATACTGGGAAAAATAGCACTTGTACATGTAACACGAGATGAGATTATGTATACCGGGAATTTGAGATAGCTGCAATTATACTCAGTTAAAGTTTGGTCTGCTAATTGCAGTATATATATATATATATAGATATATATATATATATATATATATATATATATATATGTATATATATATATATATATATACATATGAAAACACAACGCTTATTCCATGGAATAAAATTTATAAATAAATCTTAATTCTACCAGTATGTACAGCCATTATTTGGGATTCGTTAATATATTCGTTCATCCAATCCCAACTGTACATTTGTCGTAACCAATCCCCTCTTCGCTATGTCTGTCATTGTTTTGCGCAATTTAGACCACTCCTTTTGCGTAACGTCATGTGGTGTGTCATCGCTTTCATTGCAAGTGCTTCCGTAATTGACGTTATGCAAAAAGAGTGGTCTAAATTGCGCAAAACAATGACAGACATAGCAAAGAGGTTACGACAAATGTACAGTTGGGATTGGATGAACGAATATATTAACGAATCCAGAATAATGGCTGTAGATACTGGTAGAAATAAGATTTATTAATAAATCTTATTCCATGCAATAAGCGTTCTTTTCATATTTAAAAGAAATGGTGAAACTTGTAACGATATATATATATATATATATACATATATATATATATATATATATATATATATATATACATATATTTATAATGTCCATGCCTTTTAATATTAAACAGTATATTTCTAATTAGGAAGAAAGAACCCATTAATAACAAAGTGAATAAAGGCCATTTATTTCGTGAATAATAATCATCGCTATACAATCATACATCTATATATACATACACTACATATGCATATATATATATATATATATATATATATATATATATATATATATATATCTGATGAGTTAGCGTTTTCATGTGCTCCATGCATATGCAAATTATTTGTTTAAAACCATTGTGGAGTCAAAAAAATAAATATAATATAAATAGAACTTTTTCGGAACGAGGTTAACACATTTGCTTAAATCTGCTATTGTGAGTATTGTGCTGTGTATAAATGCGATTATAGGCCTGATGATGGAACGGGAAATTCCGATCCGAAACGTTGCCAGTCAACGAAGATTAGATCGTATCTCATTTCCAGTTGTAGGTATGAACGATGTTGAAGCCTTCGGAAGAAAAGGAACGTATCCGCACCAAGCCGAAACTAATAAAAACTCGATACATACTTTGAAATGGTGATCAATCGGATATTTGCGAAACTGATAAGGCAAAGCAACAACCCGCGAACGCAACTCGCGGAGAGTCAGTATATGAAGCTCGCATGGCGCACCAATCATTCAAATGAAGTATAGCACACGTTGTTTACCACCAACGAATAACCAAAGTTGACATCCGTAGACGTATTTTTGGTTCTGCCAATAAGCGCATGTCGTTAGAAAAACAAATAAGATTCCATCAACTTCTTTTGCTCGGTCACATTTTGCGTATGCCCGCAATTCGATGGCATAGTAGAGCTCTTTTCTCTCATCCAGCTCCAGATTGACGTAAGAAACAGGATGGGAAGATTTTTACATGGCAGAAACGGTTGATGTCATTTATATCTAAATTGGGTAATATAGGACCGACTCGTCCGCCAGGATGGGGTCCACGTGAACATCATAGTTCTTTGTTAGAAACCCTTATCGATATGACATCGAATCGAGCCCAGTGGCGATCTTGTTGCAGATATCTAGTAGAACCATCGTCGTAAATCTCTTGTCTTAGTAGAGCAAAGTTAGCTGCGAGGTTTAGTTTGTTTATGACGTGATACAGTGAAATCCACAAGGAAGCTGTATTGCTGATGTCGCCTTGCCCTAATGCTGACTTGGCCATAATGGTGTTGTGGAGAGGTTTAGTTTGCCTCATTTCTGTGAATTACCTTGATAAATATACTCATAATAACTAGGTATTCTTTATTCTTCTCTCTCATTCGTAAATATCACTAATAATTTGTGCCTAAATTACTATTTTTGTTGATGATGATGTTTGTAATTAGCGTTAATATAACTCGTAATGTCAAAAAGCTCACAGTCGCCAGACTTTTTGTACTTGTTATAGGATAATTCAGCTATTTTTTTTCCAGTGTAAAGAAATTTACAACAATCTGTAATTATTATATCACTTTTTGATGCTATCAAAGTTATACTCAATAAACCTCCTTAACATCATTAAAATTGTCACCATGATCATTACCAATCACAGCATCATCAACATAGCCATCTTCATCATCAGCATAATCATCAATCCCATCACCATTAACACCATCACAACTATAACCGTAGCCGTTCTTATAAACAGCATCACTAACACAATCACCATCATCATCATTAACGTCACCATCACCACCCGCGCCATCAGCAACACCATTAGCTTAATAAGTATAATAACTATCACCAGAATCATTATCAAATTCACAAAATTCATCACCATCACCTCCACCATTAACACAATAATTATCATTACCGTCGACGTCATCGTCATCATTATCGCCATCATCAGCATACTCTCCACATCATTATCATTATCAGCGACACCAGCACCATCATCATCATAATCATCATTATCATACTCATAATATTTATTATCATAATTAACACCAAAAACATCATCAGCGTCATCATTACAATCATTATCAAAACCGTCATCGCCATTATTGTAATCATCATTAACACAAAAATCAACACGATCCTCATCATCACCACCAAACCAATCACCATTAACAACATCACCATCATGGCTATCCACATCAACATTAACATAACCAAGCCTATCATCATATACGTCGTCATCACTATTATCATCGATGTCATCATAATCATATGGAGAAACATAGCTGGGTAACATACATATATGAGGCGGCCGAGACTTCTGCACATCATTGTGGATAGGTCAGCCTAAAGAAAATGGAAAATAGACTACCTTGTAGATTTCGTTGTATCATGTCACATGCCCGACCAAATCCTGCAGTTAATTCTTCAATACTACGAAAAGAAAGTTACGATGATTCCATAACAAATCTGCTATAATACAATTTAACAATAATTGATTGCGCAGGTGGTGGTAACAATTCTTTAAATCAAGTTTGCAAGCTTGAAGTAAGCACCAATCCCATTGTATTTAACCATTTGTCGAAGAACATAACAAAATTACCGCCATATTGAAGTAATCCTCAAATGCCCCCAGTTTACCTAATCCCATCCAGCTTGCAATCGGTTATAGACTGGAGGCATGTGAGGATTACTGCAATATTGAAGTTAAAATTTTGTTGATCTTTCTATGCGTCCGGAACGGAAATTAAAATATAGACATCATTGATAGGCGTGTAAGTCAATCCATTAGGTGTGCTTATAGTTATTCAATAAAATGTCACTTTAATAAAATACACATGTTTATAGGTGGTTGTGTGCGCGGAGAGGGACAAGGATAAGTTTTTGTATACATTTGAGTATTAGAGACTAGGTATGAAGACCGGATATTAGGAAGACAATTAAAAATACATTTGGAATTAAAATAAATATAAATATATCTGTCTTGAATGAGGATACCACATTTGCCACAAGTTGTGTTTTATTCCTGTGCGTATTGTGTCAACCCTGAAGATGAGACTGGAAATTCGGTCTCGAAAATTTGGTGAAAGAACAATGGAAAATCTTGTTCCAACGTCATTTTCAGACAATCAGCTAATGGAAGGCTTAAAAAGAAGGGACAAGTGAGAACCCATCAATTGAGGCCAAAAATTACATCACCTGAAAATGATGAAAATTCAAGATTTTACCGACCTAAGAGTGCTATCAATTGTCCCGCACAAGAAAAATGCGGTCAAATCCACAACAAGAAGGACAGCACTGCGCAACGAGATTCATCTTTTAAAATTACCGCCAGTCACAATGCACTGACGCGTTTCGACCTTCCATGATCATCATCAGAGTACGACGGCAAACTGACTAGCGAGGATCAAACCGCATTGCATATATATGGAAAAAAATTGGATATGCGATTCTCACCTCTAGTAGTCTTGCATATATTGTACGTGACTAGAAAGGTCAGCTGCACAACTTCTATGCAGGCACGAACGTTAGCTGTTTGTAGTTTTCGTCACACACAGATAAAGACAAAGGTAATATGAAGTAAGGGAACAATCAATCACACTTATGTATTAGGTGTTGCGCACCTGGTAACAAATTAGTTCAAATATGACCAGAAGTCAGCATGAACGGAAAGTATATAAGTGTAGGAGCCGGAATTAAGCTCCTTACCCTCTATATAAAGACCAATAGTAACTGAAGTTCCACTGCCATGTAACCATAAGCGCATAAATAAACAAAATTTAAATGAACAGCGACAAAAAAATAATTTAGGCACACAAATTATTAGTGAGACTTACGAGAGAGAGAGAGAGAGTACCTAATAACTATGAGTATATTTATTCAGATAACACAAAGCAGTGAGGCAAACTAAACCTCTACACAGCACCGTTATGGCCAAGTCATATAAACTAACATATATATACACTGATTCATAAACCATATAGACATAACTATATGTATACATCGATACTCACATCCAATATGCTCACGCATGCATAAATACATACATAACTGAATGGTCATTACATAAATGTATACAAATATATCGACATATATGCAAGCAGGGATACAATCATGAATATATACATACTTACAAACATAAATATGTTAATACACAGATTAATAAATAAACGACTAGCTGGTTTTCGAGTACGGTGTGTTACAGAAGATGCTTGGCAAATAAGGTAGAATTCACCATTCTTCTAATGTATCCTTCACCACTGGATTCTCATACATTTTCCTCCATTCAATATTTGATTAGTGATGGCAAATGGAAGGTTATTTCAAGCGCATTGTAAGTCCACCTTTATAGCATTGAGACATAGAGAGGACTGAGCATAGCTGCAATTATTTTTTGAAATTTTGTTGCGGTGTGTACACTTCAATCAATTCAATGCCGCGTTTTGCGTACGCGGGTAATAGTTGTACACGGGCAGTTACACAAAGATCCGATTCTTCACACTTTCCGATTTTTTGTCTTTGATCGGGTTGAATTCTTCTTTGTTCAACTGGAAATGCGGTTCTATCACATCTTTGTTTACTGGCGACGTTTCGGTGCCTACTTTCCAGCACCATCTTCAGGCAACACAGTACAAACTGCACAATAGCAGATTTAAGCAAATGTGGTAACCTCGTTCCAAAACCATTCTATTTATATATAATTGACTCAACACTATTTTTAATCATAGAATTTGTCTCAGTAACTAAACTCAATATATAACTATTTATAATTAGCAGACCAATCATTACCTCACCTATCTCAAATTCCCGGTATACGTAAACTCATCTCGTATGCAGAATATTGTAGGGAGAGACAGTATCGAACCTTTTGTTATTTGTTATAACTGTATTGCTACTATGTCACGGTAATCAAAATTCAAAAATGATAAAATATATATATATATATATGATTAAAGATATTGGACCCACACTGTTGCTTATATAATATATATGTTTTTATACATATTGATATGTATATTTATATATTAATATAAGGTGTGCATAACCTAATAAATATTTATTACTACTGTATATAGATATATATAGGATTAGGGATGTTGGACTCATACTGTTGCTTATATTCCTATATATATGTTTTTATACATATTGACATGTATTTTATATATTGATATAAGGTGTGACTAACGTAATAAATATATAGTAAGAATAGAAAATATTCATGTTTAACAATTAACAATGGTCCTTCTTCTAAATATATATCCGGCTGCAGCCGGATTTATGTAAGCAGAAGAAGCACGTACAAGCATTGAGTTTGAACTGGATGTGACGCACGCAATTTGATTGGTTTCTATTTTTCACACTCGCTTTGTTCACGTATTTTTATCTTGTTTTGCTTTCCAATTTATATATAAAGATATGTTCATGAGTAGATATTTGAGAAGACCATGCGAAAGAAAATTTTCTTATATCTGATAAAATTTCTTTTTGTTTTTGCACATAAAAAGGGTACAATGAATATATATATATATATATATATATATATATATATATATATATATATATATATATATATAAAGGTGTTACGATATTATATTTAGATATATATGTATATAGATATAATGAATTATTTTAGTCATATGAGCAAATAGTCTTATGCAATTATTTCTATGAGTTGATTAACTTCGCATTGTGCTTACGATTAGTTTGAAAAACTTTAGTTGTCCATACTATCTCTATCTTTCTCTCTTTAATCTTTCACCTAAGCGTCGTTATGACATTCACTCTCCATCCATCTACGTAACTTGCTGCTCCATATTTGAACTAATTTGTTGCTATGTGCGCAATACCTCATACACTATTTTATACATTAGAGCTCCCGGCTTTAAATGAATACAATATATGACATTCAAGGTTTTAGTTTTTTATCATTTTTGAATTTTGATTACCGTGACATAGTAGCAATACAGTTATAACAAATAACAAAAGGTTCGATACTGTCTCTCTCCCCTACAATATTCTGCATACGAGATGAGATTACGTATACCGGGAATTTGAGATAGGTGAGGTAATGATTGGTCTGCTAATTATAAATAGTTATATATTGAGTTTAGTTACTGAGACAAATTCTATGATTAAAAATAGTGTTGAGTCAATTATATATAAATAGAATGGTTTTGGAACGAGGTTACCACATTTGCTTAAATCTGCTATTGTGATCAGTGTTGTGTTGCCTGAGGATGGTGCTGGAAAGTAGGCACCGAAACGTCGCCAGTAAACAAAGATGTGATAGAACCGCATTTCCAGTTGAAAAAAAAAGAATTCAACCCGATCAAAGACAAAACAAAATCGGAAAGTGTGAAGAATCGGATCTTTGTGTAACTGCCCGTGTACAAATATTACCCGCGTACGCAAAACGCGGCATTGAATTGATTTAAGTTTACACACCGCAACAAAATTTCAAAAAATAATTGCAGCTATGCTCAGTCCTCTCTATGTCTCAATGCTATAAAGGTGGACTTACAATGCGCTTGAAATAACCTTCCAGGCCTCATTGCATTCGCTAATTTCAAGTAAGCGATCCCAACTCTGCAGGCCAGACATACAATACCTTGGTTTTTGTAATTCTAATCATTACTCTCTTCGTTACTGTGCTAACAGAAAAGACCGCGCCACTACCAAATGAAAACTGTGGCAATAAGGTGTTCCTCGCCAAGGTCGTGTTCATGTAGCGATTCTTAAGCACACAAATGGTCTACAAGGTTTCCAAATTTTAACAACTGTTTCGCTAAACATTCTTAAAAGGAATTAATCGTTTGCTTTCTGTGCGTCAGTTACTTCACAGCCAAGTTTAGGACTACTGTTTCAATCTACCAGGACACATTGTTTAAACATATTTGCATAGACATTAGCCTATCGAAATTAGCAAATTATTCCTAAGTGTGCACCCAACCAAGTCATACTGTAAAAAAAGTCTCATATAGCTTAGACTTATAGTTCGTACTGATAATAAATTTTTCCACAACTCTTTTGTAAAATAAATTACAAAAATGAAACAAAAAATGATATATTCTTCACACTTTAAAATATAAAAATGTGAAAATTCAAGTAAAACGTATTAAAACATACATTAGGTTTACGTTTCAGTATTGAAGAATCAAAAGGTTATGCACTACACGCAATAAAAAACACAATATTGGAACAGAACACTATTGAAAGGAAACGCGTCTAGTCACTGATATTAGCAGCATCCAATATAATTTCTGAAGAGTTCAGGATCTCAATAAGCAAATCTTCAAACACCAGTTGACATATTACAAATATTATTTTCATATTTACACATACTAACAATCGGTAAACTTTCAATATAGGATAATAGAGAAAAAATGAAAAGATCACAATTATCGAGTAAATAATTACTTTAAAAAATAGGAACGTATTTCACAACTGATTTCTCGAAATAAATGATGATAAAGCAGAATGAAAGGTAGAATTACCAAATAAAAAATATAAATGAAATCGTACAGGTTAAGAAAGAGTTGATATGAATTGCAACTACCGTATTTTCCGGACAAGAAGGCATACTTACAAATACTTAATGTTATTAACAAATCGGTTAGGCCTAGTAACAAACTGGTTCAAATAGGACCAGAACGCCATTTCAATATCAACACAGACAAAAGGTCAAATCCCATGTTGGCATACGTTTCGTGCTTACTGGCTACTCATCACTAGGATTGCACAATTAATTTGAACAAAGGGATAATTTTGGCTCGTACTGGTGATTACGCAGAAGACTAATGCGTTGATGGGATTACAATTTTCGTCCACGCTGATTCTGTTGTATCTCCCTATTCCTGTATGAACTAACTTTTTAAAAGGTACACCATTTATAATAGAAAAACGTTTAAAGTCAACATCGTTGTCTTCGTTTTTTCTAATTAAATAAGAACGTTGTTTAAGGAGGTTGGCAAAAATTTTCTAACTTTTCAACGTATAAGCTTACGCAGTAACACAGTGACTATATCACAAGGTTTTTTGGACTATACAAGAAAAAAACTACCTTTCTTGAAGTCGCCTACCCTTCTACACATAAGACGAGACAGTTATGCACCGAGATTCGACATGAATAAAATTAATTGGCTATTGAAAGTAACTTCATTGTCTTCCAGAGACACATAACAAGAAAAGTTACCATTCCTTTAAATAAAACAAATCCTCGTCAGTTGACAAGATAAAGACGATGAAGAAAGATGCGAAATAACAACGCACGTAATTAAGGTATAGATGTTTGTACACATCCAGGCATGATACTATTCAAATATGACTAAACTAACTCAGAACCGCACTTAGTTAATATAGATTTGAAACAAAAAATCACGCCTTTCCAAGTTAGTTTTTAATGAATATCCTAATTATGAAGCATTATACGAAACAAGTTTATTTTCAAACGGAGCACTAAAGTCTATTTAAAACGATGTAAAGCAACTGGATGCCTTTTAAAATAATATTATCACACATTCAAACACCAGATGCTACATTTATTTATATACAGAAGTTAAACATTTATTCAGTTACCCAACAATAATCGAGCAAGAGAATTCACAAAATAAATCTTCTTAGTACAAATAAATCGCTAATCAATCGATCAATTTTACCCCATCTGCATTTCCTACACAAAAAGAGTAAGCTAAAAATTACGATAAATCGTCCCATGTGTCGCCAATGTCGAAATCTTTGTGCTTGTGCAATGCTTCATCATCATCAGCAGCATCAGTGACGGCGACAATGTTTGTGTTCTTCTCATGTCCACTTTCGTCATGAAGCCAATTATGCTCGGAGCCCTGAGATGAATTTGGCACATCATCACCAAACCTAAGACCAGCCAGCTTCGTGGTGATATCGGGCGTGGAAGAATCGTTCAAATGTGTAAATGATTTTTGATTGTCGAAGTCAAGATCTACAAGTGCCTGCACAAACATTTCAGAAATTTAAAAGTGAGCATTAAGTAAAATGGCAAGATAAGTTTAAAGACAGAGAATATAACATACTGATAAATTGAGCAAAATCGAAATAAATATAGAGTAGAAAATTTGACGACATGATTGAAGACAAACATGAATATTAAGAAAATCAGAAACCACGTAGAGAAAAATTGAGACAATTAATGGAATATTTGCTTAATTGTCGCATCAATTCATTGTCCCAAATTGCATGGTCATAAATTTAGGGGTTTTCAGGTGTAATGCTGCCAAAACTGACGAGTAAACACGAAACGCATACGTCAATAAAATGGAAAGTTGCAATCATGCTGATCCAATATTAACACGCAGGCATTTAAGTGAGTTATACTTAAAACGAAAATGCAAATATAACATTTATATGAAACCAAGAACACGTAGATATTCTTCTTTCATAAAACCTACATAAAGCTTTAGCATATACAGTTTAAATTAAGGCTTCTTATCTGAACCACCTTTTAATTTCTAGCGATGTTCTACTGGTATATAAAAATTAACTAAAGTTGCTCATTTAATGTTAACATGAATCTCATAGCAAGCCAACAAACCTGATGAAACCAACAAACTAGTTGAATTTCTTCTTGTCAATTTTCGGGCGCTTAATCTTAGCAGCCTTTTCACAGCTTTACCAGAAACAACCTTCGGTAGCATAATTGCAATGCAGAGCGATACCAATTATGCCACCGAAGGTCGTTTCTGGTAAAGCTGTGAGAAAGGCTGCTAATATTAAGCGCCAAAAAACTGACAAGAAGAATAAGCGTAGGAGGAGAAAGGAATCATACGCCATATATCTACAAAGTGCTGTGTCAGATGCACCCGAATACAGGCATTTCCTCAAAGGCGATGCCAATACTAGTTGGATTTTTTTAAATCAAGTCAGTGTAATTGAACAAAAAACAACTGCCATTGTTTAAACAGCCACATAGCACAACAAACCTACCGTCAACTATACACACTGAAGTGATCATCATCAGAACACGATGATAAACTGAATCATCACAATAAAACCGCAAAGTTAAAATCAAATCATACATATATTGTAAATATTTTAAAAAAATTATTGCTGATTCCAATTCAATCTGATTAAGCCTAAATTTGTTGTTTGCACAACAATTAAAAAAACGAACCTTCCGTCTTCCAAAAGAAAAGTGAAGGTTAGAAATCATACAACATAAATAGATACATGAATAATTGTATTTATAATAAATGCATAAACAAAACATGTATACAATTATATATCTTACACCAATACATACACGCACATGCATGCATGGACATGAAGGCACAGATATCTTTTCAACACCATCTGCCAAGATGCCAGTGACCACGGTTTCTTTCAGAGCCGAAATCTTCCTATCGCGTCTGGCACGCTTGCTCTCATTCTTTCATTACACATTTAACACAAAGTATTACTGCATAGTTCTGCTAAACAAGAGGCTTCACAAAAAATGGAATGATGGCTTGGCCCCATTAAACCAGGCAAAGTTCATGTTGCCATTTTCCGGCTGACTAGCCAGTGGCCGCCGGTCGTCTACGGGAATACAAACTATTTTGATAGCACTATTTATTATTTATAGTGGTTAAGGAATGTGGCACCGACACGCATAGACAATTAACCAAGAAATGCAAAAAGCGTATATCCATTGAATTGAAGCTTTGATTCATTGGTGACACTAATAATTTATCTAAATTCACTTATATAATTTTTTTCACTCCTTATGGATATATGGCAGTGAAACATTAGTCACTTGACTTTTGTGTGGCTGGACATGATGATGATGATGATGATGACACTAAATTTTGATGCGTATTTTGACAAATTCCATCCTTCGACTGAAGGTGCTTCGTTAGCCTGGTGGACAGGTTGCGCAGGTGCTCCAACCAAAGCAATTTGCATCCCTTAGCTGAATTCGACAGTGATAGTACATCGTTGAGCGACTATTTATGTATACTAGTCGCGAGATCACAGAATTTTCAGGTCTGAACAACACAGCATTTACCACGATAATCGTGTTTGCATATACTAAAATCGACTTTATTTCATGCGGACAGATAAGCCAGCTTTATACCTGAAGCAATTGATTTACGCGATCATTCGTTCGACATCGCGCCTCTTAAATTGACAGCGTCATTAAAGAACTACAGGTTGCTTTATCCACGGGGTACTCTCCAGAAGCTTGCTCACACATTGTGCATGCCTACCAGGCCGTGGATGCTTTAGTCTGAATTTTCAATTTCAGAAATGTCAAACCAATCGAGACCGAAGCGTACCATCCAACCAAATCATCAGCGAACATTAGCTTATTCTCATGTTAACGAGAGCAGGTCAGCCACTTTCAGATCAGGAGGTAGACTTTGGTGGTCGAAAGTGTTGACAACGCGCGCCAAGAGGCTTAAGAATACCAAAGACTTAAGCATAATACACCTAACTTGTGTTGTGATAACATTTTGAAGGCTAACGAACTTCTGAATCTATATATTTAAATATCAGACCCAACACTACCCTAGCCTGCAGTTGAGCAAGATTGTTAATGATTAAGTCATTTTCGTTATTAACAGTACACATTTTATAAGAATATCTAGGCACGCTCCGATCGTATGGCGCGATCCTCCTTCAGATCAATCAAAAACAGACGTAAAGTTAAGACAATTGCATACCTTTTCTTGCTGCAAATCATTGAATGCTGTCAATTCGGCCTCCAAATCAGCATAGTCAAAATTCTCCTCACTATTGCCCTCTCTTACAGCAACTTCCTGAAACGACCCAGTGCCTAGCTTTCCTAATGAATCAGAATGCGATGACGGAGCCTTATGCGGTTCTCCATCAGAAGTACGGCTCTGTCACATTTGAAAATTTATATACAGTGTACAGAAGGAGAATAAGTCATTAATATACATTTAATAATGATAAAAATCGATATAATACTTCCGTCAATCTCCAGGAAATTAGTTTACCGTATGTCAATATCTGTAACACACGAGAACATCAGTTCATTAAAAAAATAAAAACACAAGGCTACATTTACTAATTTGGGCGTCATTTTAAATTTCTACTACATTTACAGATAAGCACATATATATGCACGGATTACAAATAACTTTACTATGCGTCGGAATGTAAAGGTGGTCCAAAAGCTCTTCTAGCCTCGAATACAAGACATGTCAATGAAGAGAGGGCAATTTAACAGTCTCAATCCACCAATAAGAACGGGCGATTTTTCATTTAACGTACATACATAATTAGCAATGCCAGAATATTATACTGGTGTAATACAATTTAATAGAAAAATTAGGAAAAGCTCAGTATATGTCATTTAAATCAAGGCTGTGATCGTGAGATAAAAACAAATCCCATAATTTACTTGTAGGTATAAACTAAGCACTGTATAAGGTAGTAAAGGAAATTCATCCAGTAGACCGGTTTTGTCGTTATTGGGAACTCTTCAGGTACTGTCCGAAATTTACTGCAGACAAGGATCGAGTCTAAGCGCATTTGATCCGGAGTCTATAACTCCATCCACGGCGCCACCTTGTCGCACGCTACACACAATTTTCAGTTATATACTAACTTTCTGGTTAACCTTTCCTTCAGGGCCCAGAGATCAATCGCGAAACCAAATCACAGCTGTGACAACCCTTTGTAGTAGTGCAGCTAGAAATAGTTGAGTGTGTAGATAAATCAGTGCATTCTTTCAGAAGCCCAGCTGAATGTGTGACTCATTAGTAATCATTATCATGTAAATTTTATTTTGAACGCCCACGTTTTAAATTTTTTCCTATTTATCCTGCTGTGTAGTTGTGGTTTTGTGCGCGTATAAACTGGAATAACCCATAAAGTACTCAGTTATACTTTTCTGTGAATTACTGAGTTAATATAGCTCGTGCTTTATTTTGTCCGCTCACTTTATAAGCGGTATAAACTGTTGATTTAGTTTTCCTGCGAAATTTGTACTATAGGTAACGAAGGTTATATACATTTATTTAAGTGACTTCTCGATTATTTGGTCACTTCGAATGGCAAGAGAGAAAGTGAGATAACGAAAATCGCATAGAACCAATCTTGTAACGCTATTGTGTGAACTTTTAGCTTACATGCCAAATTTATAATTTTTCGCTCCATCTAAACAGTTTTTGAATTATTTTATGAAGATATGATAAGGCAATATTAGCCGATAATGTTCGATAAATTTTAAACTTCTAAATCATATCATTAAAGCCGTTACTTGTTGGCTTTTCTTCGTCATTGGAAGTGTGGCACTCGTTCTAGCCGGACTGGGTAGACGGAAAGGAGCATTTTGTATAGAAGACAGACAACGAGGACGGATCGGCTATAGGATGGAGTGATTCGTCGTTGGCTATCGCTCCGTTAGAATCAGGAAAACGGTACACAAATCTTAGTAAAGTGGTAATAAGGTGACATGGTCACAGCTGCCTGATAAAACATATTACAGTCGAAGAGCTTGTGTAAAAAAACGTTTAGCTATAAACGATTGCTCTCATCAGCGGCCATCGACTTATTGCATACTGCACCAAAATTAGAACTATTTAAATGAGTCGTTTCAAAGAAATTTAGATATCATAAACGACAGCCTAGTCAGAACAAAATGTTAAGATCAATTAAATTTTGGTTAACAAACCCATTTTTTAGAAAAACTATTCAATAAATGTAGCTGCTAACTGTTAATATTATTATCATTATTTTCTCCGATAACAGTGATGCAGGCGTAAGAAGAGGGGACGATTTTGTTTAATAAAATATTTCTGGGTTCTCCTCAAAGCAGTGGCTTACTTCTGTATAAAATACGGCATTGGTTTGGACGGAAGATTTTTTATGGTTTCGAAAATTACCATAATTTAGCTACTGTTTGTTGCAATTATATATTGGGTTGCGTATCTAGTAACAAATTAGTTCAAATAGGACCAGAAGGATAAACAAAAGTCAGCATGAACGAAAGGTATAAATCTCACGTACACATTCGTTTCGTGCTTACTGGCGACTCAGCAGTAGGAGCCAATACTACGCCATGTATTCATTTTATATTTGGTCAAGGCATGTGGGACAATTGGTACTCAATAAAAGCTCGGTATATATATATATATATATATATATATATATATATATATATATATAAAGTACGTTTACTATGAAGTCCTATTATTCAAGGCGTTATAAAAGTTTAACTCCACTACTGCTTATATACACATTCGTATAGGAGATTGTACACATGAGATTATACTTTCCGTTCATGCTGACTTTTGTTTACCCTTTTTTGAAATTTGATTGCGGAATGCCAGCTTTCCTTCTAATCAAACTTGAACTAATTTTAAAAGATGATTTCGGTTGCGCAGTGCTGTCCTTCTTGTTGTAGATTTGACCACATTTTTCTTGTGCGGGACAATTGATAGCACTCATAGGTCGGTAAAATCTTGAATTTTCCTCATTTTCAGGTGATGTAATTTTTGGCCTCAATAGATGGGATCTCACTTGTCCCTTCTTCTTTAAGCCTTCAATTAGCTGATTGTCTGAAAATGACGTTGGAACAAGATTTTCCATTGTTTCAGACAATCAGCTAATTGAAGGCTTAAAGAAGAAGGGACAAGTGAGAACCCATCAATTGAACCAATTTGTTACTAGGTGCGTAAGACCTTATATAAAATTGCATATATATTATCTCTTCGTAACAAACAAAATATAACCAAGAATTATGTCTGGTGGCCACCAGGTGAGTTGTAATACTAACCGTTTTCCGTTTTTTACTTTTCGGTGAACAGTCCTCGTCTATTGTCAAGTTCCATGTACGTATGATACTCTCACACCACGTTCAACATCTTAATAGTTTAAATACTGTTTGTTGCGGAGAACTAATTATATATATATATATATATATATTATGCAAGTATGTTTAGGTGTTGCTAACCTAGTAACAAATTAGTTCAGTTGTGACCAGAAGGATAAACCAAAGACAGCATGAACGGAAAGTATAATCTCATGCACATTCATTTCGTGCTTACTGGCGACTCATAAGTAGGAGCCGGTATTACGCCCTTTACCCACTATATATTTTGGTGAGGAATGTGGATAATAGGACGGCACAATCTCCAAGACGAATGTTTAAACCTGCAGTAGTAAAGCTAACATCATATAAAGTATTCAACAACTGGAGTAACAGGTGCTCAGAAATAGTTGTAATTCTCAATTTTGGTGAACTTTAGCATACATTGAAATCCATCGTGTTGATACCATGTACCGACTCGGTAACCATAGTGTTAGTACCATATACATTTTCGGTACTATAATGATAGTTTACTAGCTGTCCTAGCATATCTAGGCAATTTCTTTTTTAGTATCAAGTTTATGGTCTCGATTGCATGCATAATCTGAAAAGAAACGAAGACAGTCTTCCGCGAAGCAGTAGGCAGAAGTTAGCTGACAACGGGTCATCACACTAGTATTCCGGTTAAACGCTGACAGTAAAAATTTAAAGAAAAAACAAAGAGCCGAGAAAAAGACATACAAAAATTGCTCTATTGGTAGAAAACTAACCATACTCCGTGCACTATGTGGCGTCAAGTCGTCCTCAGTTGCCACTAGACTTGAATCAGCAACGACTGGTGAAGCGGATTGCTCCAAGAAAACGTCTCTTTCTTCAATTGGTAACACACGTGGAAACTCACTGGCCGGACGATCAAGATGTGCCTTTCTCTCGCTGGCCAACCATTTCTCTGCCTTCAAACAGTCCTACAGATTGAAAGTGACATTAAAATTAAGGAAAATTTAAACAACGTCAAACAGAAATGCACGAGAAAAACAGTTATATATGCTACACCACTTTCGAAATAAGAAAACAAGGTAGGCACACGAAGAAACACAGATTAAACAGCCCAGACAAACACATTGATTATGAAGTTACTTGATTGTCTTTTAAACAAATTGTAGATGCGAAGTCAATTCCGCATATTCTTTTTCGCCTACATTTTGGTGCCTGTTTTATTGTGCCACCTACCGAGCTACCTGAAGCATATTACATGCATGCATACACAGATAATCGAAAATCAATATCTACCACACGGTGTTTCAGAGCAGGCCATGCAAACAAGGTGGGATTAAAACGTAATCAAAGTTGAACCTGTTTTACTACTGGACACTACTTGAGCGCAACTGAAGTGTCTCCAGGAACCGTCTTTCTTGCCTGCCAGGAGAACAGCACCGCCAGCGAATTTGAGATCAGCAAGCTGGCCGCCATTTATCGTCCCCAATCCACAACGCTGCGGTCACCTCAGTAAAGAATGCATCAACCACATAACTGAACAAAGGGAGAGCAATGAAACATCCTTGTCGAAGACCAGAGCCAGTTTAAAATTATACCAAAAGACCCTTACTAAAGACCGAAGAATCATTATAACAGATTGCATGAAATCGATCACCTCAAGCAGTGGTGCCATTATTTAGCATAGCACACCAATAACATCCTGTGCGGCACTAAATCGAAACCAGTTTCTGGCATGTGTCATCAATACCGATTGAGCAACTCGAGAGCGATAGCGTGCATTACCTTAGTCCGCGCATCCTATTCCTGCTCGAAATTCAGCCAAGGTTAGTTTAGGCCAATTCTATCGCTTTTCACGTATCATTTTGAGGATAATATAAATTATCATTTTTGATGAATTACAGAGCAAACTTATAACAGGGTAATGCATTTCTAGTAGAAAATAAGTTCAAGTAAAACCAAAAGGATACACAAAGGTCAGCATGAACAAATGGTACATCCCTCTGGTTCTATTTGAACTAATTTGTTACTGGGCAAGCAATATATAATGTGCAATGGCATATAGATATATTTTCAGCAAAAAAGAAAATATGAACATAATAAAATGATAGTAGACAGGCGTGTTGGTGTAATGTTTTCTGGATAAGAAAAAAAACAGCGCTCTAAACCTCGTTTGGGACGGATTCCTACCTCCAGATGGCGACAATAAGCATGTGTAGATGACCAGTATGGATAATTATTCATCGATCAGGGAAAAAATTATAATGAACACCATCGATTCCGCCGGCCGTAGGAAAATGAACTCCAGTTGCTGCGTGAAATCCAGATCTTCTATCTTTCCGCTCGCCTTAACCTTGTTGCGATGAAGCACAGACATTTCACCACAAGACGTAGCGACATAAATCACATAGATGAGACGCTAACACACAGGCGCGTTTAGCTCAACCAAATTCTAGTAAACAGACTATGAATATTCTCTGTTCCGAATGCGAAAGTCTAAGTTCATAAAGTAAAACATACATTTTGGTCACCTGTATGCTGCGGACAGTCTGAAAATTACCTGCTATAGCCTTCTGTTTATTAATATATTCGCTTAGTTTTCTTTTAGCCATTGTCAACAGAGTCCTGTAAGGCATAACACAAAAAAATTATCAGACAACCAGTGCCATTCGAGCATCCTGTAATTTACCATTACTAACGAACACTGATTGCGTTGGTTGCGGCACTGTATGCGTGGGCTAATTACACAATCTGCATGCCAGGCTACCGAGAAAATAATTTTTTTTCAAATTCAAATTCTGTCCGCAGAAACTCTGAAAACTACTGGTGTATGTGTCCAATAAAGACAGACCAAGGGTAGTTAGTTGGAAATTGGTCGAAAGCCATACGAAAAAGGACCTAACGTGAGTGGTGAGGGGACACCACTTGTACCAAATTCCCAAGAAACTCCATGAAATGTGGAGCCGGCTTATCCTCTAAAAGGAGTCAGCCGCAGTAAAGTAAGGTAAAGTAACGTGAAGGGAGGAATAACAGAAAATCGAAGGTCTTATATAAAAGAAAACTGCATGCGTTGGTGTGGGAGATGGGTTGGAAGATGAAATAAAATTTCTGCGAAACGCTGACACCTACTGCGGAGTAGTTTATAACAAAGTAAACGGTTTAATTGAAGAAATGCATTTGCTATCTTACGTAACTTTTAGCTCATTCCGACAATATACGTATATATACATATCGCTGCCCTTATGGGTGAGGAAGCACTACGGTAAAATCAGTGCATGTGAAAATTATCCTTGTTTGTGCAGTTCTAGAAAACACCCATTTACACCGATAACCTCCAAATAGGAATGCCTGCTTACACACCTTACAATCGAATTCCTCCTCAAGGCCTGCACGTGGCGCGATAAATTGCGCTAGAACAAGATGCGAATGCAAATTCAGGCGCTCTTAGAAATGAAAAATTATAATTTGTGAGCAGATACAAAAGGATGAAATTAAAGTCATCTAAGAGCAGGAGGACTCTAAATCCAAATCACTCGTCCCCACAGAAAATGAACGTAATGATGTTCTTGTATAACTGACACACAACTATGCCGCCTTGCCTGATTATCTTGCTTCTAAGACTCACCATGAATTGTGGACCCATAAAAGATATCCAAAATATACCAGACAAAATAAATAACGGAGATAAATGTTGTGTTAGTCACAACACAGATCAATTCATTCTGAGACATACAATTATGCAATTTTGTATTCATCTATCTATGATAGAACTTGAGAACAAAGGTGGCATCTCTACTAGAACGCGGCAGCCTTCGCGAAACTAAGAGATCACATACTGGATTGTATGCTTTGCAAAAATTTGACTGCTAGCCACGCGGCGGATAAAGAATAACATCACCTTATTGTTGATAATTGGTTGGAAACAGTATTATAACGTAACAACCTATTCCAAAACTTATATTTTGATTTGACGTATTAGCGATGGTCGTTCTTCCAAGGGATTACAGGCGCCGCAAATTTCAGAAGCGCAATTTGTCAACCACTTCTTAAATCTCCTCTATTCACTACATATTGCAAACAGTGTTGGTTCGTAAGGAAGTGGTTCTTTAAAATTGCTACAGGATGAACATCGAAACACTTACCTTTAATTGAATTGGCAAAGGGACAACAAATCTACCGGAGTTAGTCCTCAGTTATGCTGCAGAGACTTGAAAGATGGCATACTAGCAGCTCGAGCCCAGATAGCATCCTTTAATAGATGTATTCGTTTGTTTTCCTCTAGGTCTTTGCCAGCTGAGCGTTAGGAGGCATTTATCAAAATAAGTTCGATACGACCGGCCCATCGAACCTTGTAATGGAACGTGGATTTCGCCAGTTGGGCTACTATGTGAGTAGGCCAATTAAATATCCTGCTCGTCAGACCACCGAAACAATTCGCGTGGATGGCCAGAATTGCAGGGGTAGGCCAGATCTCTCTTGGCTAGATACAATTATTAGCAATATGGGTCACTTCAGCACGGCGTGCTGAATCAATAATGTTGCGAAATTCTGCAGGTCGAGCGACAAACAAGATACATGGAAGAAGATTTGTTTATTATGCTACATTGGCATTAGTTGTTTTGCAACTCATCGTGCAGAAGATCTGGATCTCTGTATGTTACATTACGGTGAGTCGCATTCTTCGCATGAAATATATGTTCAGTTAAAGTTATAAACGCAGTAAAATTCGTGTTTTTCAACCTCAAAAATATGTTTAACCTCCGATACGCGAGAATGAAATCTTCTGCTGCATCTGCTAAACAAGAGTGACCACAAGTAAAATTCAAATTGTAATTGACGGTGATTGCTGATTGTGTCGGAATTGTTTTCACAGACCAAAACAGATAAACAACATAAAAGCTGTATTATTTCACTTTACTCACCAAATTAAATGTCTTCCGTTCCAACACGCACATAAGCATATCGGTCATGATCGGGAACAAAAGTTTGTGTAAAAACATTAGCTAGCATCTAAGCGAGCCCAAACAGCCAACAGAACAGCCTTGACAAAAATTCGATCGGATTGGCAACAAACTGAGGAAAATACAATTGCCCAAACTGAATCCATACCACGGTTAAGAACGACAGAATTTTAACAAAAATATGAGCGATCAACACAGCAACCCACTTTCTCTTCGCTTTTACCAAGCGGACAGAATGAAACTGAAAAACAAGGCGAAACAAAAGACAACATACGGGGAGAAAACGTTCCTACACGTAACAGCCAACAAAGCGAACATTTGGTAAAATTTCAATCCATCCATACAAGAACGACCAGTTCTCATATATCAATCTGCACTACAACGAGAATGGCAATTACATACATACAGAAAGGCACACAGCCAAAATTATATATTTTTCTTGTATGGGTGCGGAGTTTGAGTTTCCGATGTTAAATCTCCGCGATTTGCGTTCGCGGGTTGTCGCTTTGCACTATCAGTTTCGCAAAGATCCGATTGATCCCCATTTCCAAGCACGCATTGAGTTTATCTTCTTATTGGCTGTGTGCGGATTCGTCCCTTTATTCCGAAGGCTTCAACATCGTTCATACTAACCGCTGGAAATGAGGTACGATCTAATCTTCGTTGACTGCAGTGCTTCGGAACGGCAATTAGTTTTAGTTAGTTTACTGCGGCTGACTCCTTTTGGAGGATAAGCCGGCTCCATATTCATGGAGTTTCTTGGGAATTTGGTACAAGTGGTGTCCCCTCACCACGGCAATTACCGTTCCATCATCAGGCTTCTAATCACACACACACAGCCGAAATGCTCACAAAGGCTGATTTAAGCAAACGTGGTGACCTCGTTCCCAAACAGTTCTATTTATATATTAAATTTAACTCACCAATGGTTTTAACCAAAGAATTGGCCTCAATAACTAACCTCTATATATGCATATGCATGGAGAACATGAAAATACGCACTCAACAATTACATAATATATATATATATATATATATATATATATATATATATATATATATATATATATATATAAATTCAAATTAAGAGCATATGTATTTAATTATTTATAAGAACATCATATATCATAACCATTTATAAATCTTTGTACAATCTACTAAATGCTGAGAAGGATAAGGATAGAAGAAAATAAGAATTTATATCGTTCCAGGTCATTCACATTCAGATGTCAATAAACGGGATCTCTTACTTAGGTTTATAATTAACTCTGGCTCACTCGCATCCCGTTTTCAGACAAAAGTAAAAGCTTCATTAAATATTGGGCCTAATGATTTTTCTACCGATGTTACATACATTACAATATTCCCCGTTTTTATTTCAATCGTCTCTCTAATTAGTCTAGTTAATCAATTACGGTTGCATAACACGATGCGTTTTCATCCATCCCAGTCTATTTCATGACCTGTTTCCCTTGAATGCCTAGCTAGATCTGATCTTTGTATGTGCCCGTATTTGCAAGCCATTTTGTGTTCCCCTCTACGAATTTATATCGGGCGCATGGTTCCGTCTATATATCGGAGCTTTTGAATCAGCCAATACCATATCTAGTCCTGTTTCCTTAATTACTTTGTTTATTATATTACCATTAAATCCCAGCAACATCTTTCTTAACCTCTCTATTATAATTATCGGAAAGCCGTTTATTTTGAATATTTCCTCTAATCGCATCAATTCCTTATCTCTATATTTCAAATCCACTACTCAAAGACTCCTTAATATCATGGATTTAAGAATGCCTATTTTCATTCCATGTTGGTGCTTTGAGAAGAAATTGGAGAGTCCCTAGAAAGTCTCTTACATAAAAAGGATATTTCATCATTATTCTCTTTTCGTAACGAAAATTTTAATTCATCTAGCTGGTTTACTAACTCTAGAAATTTATTAAACACATTATCACCATGATTCCAAACTAGAACCACGTCGTCCAGGAATCTTACATATAAGTTTGACTTGAGAGGAGATTTTACCAACAGATTGTTTTTCCAAATAGTACATAAAAATATTAGCAACCGGGACTGCTAGTGGTTGTCCCACATACACTCACAAATCAAGCCAAGCAAGAACTAGAATTACAACGGCAAATCGGACTAATTACCACCTACATAATCAAATGAAAACCCAAGATTTATATAATAACAGATTGCAACGTGCAGAGTAGTGTTTATGAAAATGGACATTATCCACTTTATTATTAAATGTAATTTCTCTACTTGATAAGAAATATACTGTGTAATATACGTAGGAAATGGACATCATAATGAATATAATATATATATATATATATATATATATATATATATATATATATAATGATTTGAAGTCAAATGACTGGATTTCGATAATATTTATTTTGTTGGTATAAACAAAACACTGCATCAGGTAGCAGAGACAGTTCATTCAGTAAACTGGTCTTGACCTCATTGATAGTAATTTCCAGAATGTGACACAAATTTAATCGATTAGTGATAAAATACACACGGGACGTACAAAAAAGCAATTGGTCAACAGAATCTAACAGCTTTTATCGAAGTAATGGATTTAAAAATGCCTCGTACAATAAGGATAAATAGCTGTTTCCACATACATTTATAGCATAGCAATCGGTCACCTTAACGAATTTATCAGCTATACGCAAAGCGAAGACATCTTTACGAAGCCTTCCATATAAAACAACAAGTACCCGTCCAAAACACTGAAAAGATCAACTAACATGATATTTTATTGAACTGGCAACGAATTACAACCTGACGACAATTTGCTAGCATCCAGAAAGACCCAAAAACCCACTAGGGCAGCGTCAACAAAAATTCGACCGGATTGGCAGAAACCGAAGTAAAATCAGCAGCACAAACTGCATCGCAATCAACATTAGCGGTGATAGAAATTGCACAACTATGCGAAAGATCAATTGTTCAATCCGCAAAAATTTCACTATTAATAAGGAGAAAATACAACACTCAAGAACGAGGTGAAACGAAATACAACATACGAGGGAAAACCTTCGTACACACAATAACTACCAGAGCAAACACCTGGTCAAAACTCACTGAATCAATACAAGGAAAGCAAAATCTCGATCATCACCCTGTAACACTATAAGAATGACAAACACACACAGACCCACACGCAGACGCACTCACAAATCAACTCGCAACAAGCAGTAAAACTGAAAATCGGACTAGTTGTCATCCATTGAATCAAATGGAAACTCAGAACGTATATAAATGAAAGACTGTCATGTGCAGAGGCGTATTCTCGAAATGATTACCCACAATAAACATACACTTTTTTATTGAATGTGTTTCCTCTTCCTACTACAAATCAAATCAATTTAACTTCTCCAAATGGCAAAGCGTCTGCTTTACAATGACAAATCGGGGGTGCGACAGAAGTGTCGTAGGGGATGGTCTCAGACTCAGGAGCATTTGTGTCCCAGTTCGGGCGTCGTCCGCGGCAAATTCTGAGCAATACTTGAAGTTCTCAATAAGAACGAAACCGGTATACTAGATGAATTTGCTTTGCTATCTGCTGCAATATTGAGTTTAAGTTGAAAATATACATATAATCGAGTTCCTGCAATATATATATATATATATATATATATATTTATTTATTTTAAAACGGTTAAAGATTCAAATTTGTGATAATATGTATACCAATGGTTACCTTGTAACCGGGAAACAAATTCGGATAATCGCGTGGGTTGGCCAACGATTCGGCATACTTTGTGCGTGATTGACCAGTCTTCGCCAATTCTTCTCGCCATTTGTCCACAATTTCGGGTAACTGACTAGGCATATAGGTGCGAGCGAAGAAAACTGCCTCCGGAAGTCGATTATTGCTTATCAACAGCTGTGTTAAATATGGAAAAATTTTAATTTATATTTTAAATATAAGTAAGCATTAGCAAATTAACAAAACAGAAAGTTAGTTAACCGTGTTGATGTACTTCATTGCTGACTAGGGATACGAGTTAGTTTCAGCAGCCAGCAAACTTATGACAGATATGAAAAGAGGACGAACATAAAACAAGGACAAATATTAATATTACTAAAATACTTATTTTGAATAAAAACAGAAGTCGATGCAGAGGGCTTCTTTTGGCTTAGGAACATAGGTTGGTCAATGGTGCCTCACACCATAGGCTCCAAATAAATGCCGCGTTTCAACCTGAGGTTGTGAAAAACCAGGATCAAATAAAATTGAATCTCAGTCATCCACCCAAAGTAGAATATAGCGACTGAGTGGTCTCGTTAGTTTTTATGTGCAATACTCCAATCCACAGCTAAATAGACCAATGAAGTTCGTACAGAATTTGCACACAAATTGTTTAATTATTTATGTTTGTGTGCGTGCCTCAGCTTGTGCATTTCTCGCTCCCTCTTCGTTGTTGTATAATGTATGTATTTAATCAAAATTAATCTTTGTTAGTTTTTCAAAATTGACAAATAGAAAATGGCTTCTCTTGTAACCAGGATCGGTATACCTGCTTTATAATAAATGTATGCATCAATATATGAGTTACTTCTCAATTCAAATTAAAAGTAAAATAATTGTACAATTAATATTTGTGCATGGCATCAAGTGTCGTGAGACAACATTTCCGCGTCGAGAGATCAATCACGACATTTCACTTAAATACACATATTGAGACAATTTTTGACGTAAAAGATTTTATTTCTGGTTAATTGAAAATGATCAATTTTCTCGAGGATTTCACAAACACCTTAGACATACAAAACTAAGAAAAGACTAGGACGATTAAAAAAGAATGCAATAGAAACGCAGAACCTGTTAATTGACAATGGTTACAGCCAACACTCCACTTCGAAACCTCGTATTAGAAGGAAAAACAAAGATAGCATGATGGGAAAGTAAAATATCGAGCAAATTCGTTTTTTGCTTACTGGCGAATCATTAGTTGGAGCCGGTATTACGCCCTTTACTCACTATATACTTGGGTGAGGAATTTGGGGAAAAAGAACGGTGCAATCTCCTAGACAAATGTGTAAACCTGCAGTAGTGAAGCTAACATCATCTAAAGTCAACGACAATGCGACTTCAACGCTAACTCACACTATATAATATATATACCGAGTCTGTAAAGGATACTAACACTATGGCTATTGTGCTAGTAACAGATAGCAGCATAATGTAACCAAAAAGATACATAATACTAACACTATGGTTGCCGAGTCGGTACATGGAACGAACATGATGGGTATCAATGTATGCTATAGTTCACCGAAATTGAGAATTAAAACTCTTTCTGAACACTGTTACTCCAGTAAATCCATACACTCTGGCCTTCATCGATATCAGTTATCACATTTCGCAGTAATCGTGACATCATTCAATTCAATATATTACAGTTAAATACTGTTTGTTGCGGAGAACTATTAGGTGTTGCGAATCTAGCAACAAGTTAGTTCAGTTGTGACCAAAAGAAAAAATCAAACACAGCTTGAACGGAGCGTATAATCTCGTACACATTCATTTCGTGCTTACTGGCGACTCATCAATAGGTGAGACTTCAAAGCTAACTCACTATAGTTTTACTGTATTGCGACTGTTCATATACAATGGAATGTGTTTATTTTAAACTCGCCAACTTTCATTAGAGGAAGCATTATTTACACATTTTTCAATATAAATCGGATTTAAATCGACAAAAAATAATGGTTTCACATTCTTTTCTAATTTATTCAAACTTTCTTTCTGTCATTTTTTCACGTTTGCTAATAAAATGTCAAGAATTGCACTCCCGCGAAAAATAGCCCATCATTGAACGTGTGCCTAATGGTAGCTTCTCTGTTGTGTAAATGATTAGAAACACTGCTACTTTGGATAACATCGAGCTGACAAACCCGATTTAGATTAAAGGAGATTTTACAACTCTCCAGCTAAGAAAGGCTATCTATTTAAACAATGATTGATTGGGCAGGCGGGGATAACATTTATTTAAATCACGGTTAAGAGCTTGATAGAAACACACATATCACCAAATATACATTTTAAAGTATAAACTAAGCAATGAATAATGTAGCAATGGCGATTCATCCAGTAGACCGGCCTTATCCGTATTGGAAACTCTTCAGGTAACGTCTACATTTTTTCCGCAGACGATGCTCGAGCCGGGGCACATTCGCTTCTGCGTCAGTGACTATCCACCAAAAAGCAAATGTTCCCAGGTTCGAGCCCTGTCGTTCGCAAATTCTGGACCGTAAGGCTATGGCTGCAACACTGGACAGCAGAAAGTCGGAACCATACCGGACTGGATAATTCGTATTTGGATGTGAGAAGAACCACATTTTCCCGTGAACTAGGTCCAAGTGAGGCGCATTGTGGATTGCTTAAAGCACTTCAGGCAGTAAGCATTTAGGATGTGTTCAAGCAGTTCGCCAGCTGTAAAAGACTGACTAACTCGCGATGCAAGTCCTCCCTTTCCTATAGCCAATAACTAAGTTATTTCTAAGTTATGCGGCACACATGGACCAGAAATACCTGCTGCAAAACCAGTGTGCGTTTATTGGCATGCGTTTTGCTCCAGAAAAATAGAGGCAGCGTCGCAGGGCAATTTCTTATCCTTTTCGCTCGCGCAATTGAGAACCTGTTTTATGACTACTAGCATCGAAACAGAGTGATCCATGAAGTACCTACAAGTATCTGATTTGGTTTTGAAGTTATCACCATCTTTATTAATTCTCCTATACGCACGCGACGATTTTGTTCCAGATCTAAAATCGCATAAAGCGCGTTTCATTCTGCGGACCACAATTTAGTGTTCATTTACAATGGCTTGTTTCTGCTTATCCATGCTGAACGACTAGGCAGAAATTGCGGCTCCTTTGATTGTGCGCTGGTCAAGCAAATAGGGAGCCGACATTTCCAGTCAAGTTCAATGTATGCAAGACTGCTAGAGGTGAGAGCCGCTTATCTAAATTTGATTTCCATATATATTCAATGCGGTTTGATCCTCGCTAGTCAGTTTGCCGTCGTACTCTGATGATGATCATGGAAGGTCGAAACGCGTCAGTGCGTTGCGGCTGACGGTGGTTTTGTTATGTTGTTCGACGACTGGTTAAAAACAATGGGATTGGTGTTTACTTCAAGCTCGTAAACTTGATTTAAAGAAATAGGGAATCTGTTTTTGTTTTGTTAATCGTAATTTGTTGCGAGATATAAAACATCAGATCGCCCATTTCCAAAGACTGAAAGATGCTACTCATTGGTTTATTTATATCCAATTTATTAATGGTGCCAGAAACCGCATTTTCTCCTTGTTAATCAGCACTCGCGTAACGTGCAGGTCAGTAGTTGTGCTTTGGTTTTCATAAAGCTTTTCATAACAATGTCATGAATGTCAGGTTGTTGTAGTCTACTGAGCTGAAAATGTTAGTTTACATGTATGCATATTTCAGATTGATATGTAAATTTTGCTTACCGGAATAATAATCGTCTGATCATACGTATTGACAGCGTAGATATGCTATATGTGTACTGTTTTCTTATTAAAAACTGAAACAAATATATAATTGTGCATGAAGCATGACATGCTTGAAGAAGCGTAATGTAAAAGTCACCCATAAATAAAAGCTTCAATTCAATGGATATACGCGTTTTGCGTTTCTTGGTTAATTATCAATGCGTGTCGGTGCCACATCTTTTAACCACTATAAATAGAAAATAGTGCTATTAAAATAGTGTGTATTCCCGGAGAATACCGGCGGCCACAAGCTAGTCAGCCCGGAAATGGTAGCATAAATCTTGTCGTGTCTAATGGGGCCAAGCCATCATCCCGTTCATTGTGAATCCTCTAGTTTGGCCTAACTACGCAGTAAAATTTAGTGTTTAATGGGTAGTGACAGACTGAGAGCAAGCTTGCCAGGAAAGAAATTTTCACTATTGCATCCGGGTAGGAAGAGTTCATCATCTTTTGTTGGCAGACTATCAAAGTGAAGGGAAACTCCGAATACAAACCATCCATTCGAGGAATGGAAAACCTAGTGTTTTTACAGCCCACACATAAACGTGAACACATAAACGTGAACAAAACGAATTATAATGAAGTATACTGCATCGGCCGTCGCGTAGTATAAGAACAGTCGCCTTATCTGCTGAGTCGTGCAGAGTGGACATGCGAAATAAGGGTACTGCAGACACTTTCATCTCCGATTCTGCCTCATTTTCTTCTCTTTCCGCTTCTCAATCTATCAGTAGTGTTCTATGTTAATAGCATCCTTGAGCCCGGTATCGGATTTCCAAATAGAGAAAGCAGGTTAGGCTTTCACATCAGTCCCTTTAATATACGAACATTAAAATAAACACGGAGATGTGGTTGTGAAACAGATAATAAATGCTGCGGAAAGTCTGTGTGACGATGAGAATATTGATAATTGTATTTGTGTGTGTGAACGTATGTATGCCTGCGTGTGTGTGTGTATACGTATGCATGAATTAGTAGATTGCAAGCATGTTTGTATGTAGTTAATATTTTGCGGTGTGTAAGCTTGAAAATTTCCAATGCCGCGTTTTGCGTACGCGGGTAATAGCTGTACACGGGCAGTTACACAAAGATCCGATTGCTCACAATTTCCAATTTTGTTTTGTCTTTGATCGGGTTGACTTGTTCTTCGTTCAACTGGAAATGCGGTTCTATCACATCTTTGTTTACTGGCGACGTTTCGGTGCCTACTTTCCAGCACCATCCTCAGGCAACACAGTACAACAATAGCAGACATTTGCTTAAATCTGCTATTGTTGTACTGTGTTGCCTGAGGATGGTGCTGGAAAGTAGGCACCGAAACGTCGCCAGTAAACAAAGATGTGATAGAACCGCATTTACAGTTGAACGAAGAACAAGTCAACCCGATCAAAGACAAAACAAAATTGGAAATTGTGAGCAATCGGATCTTTGTGTAACTGCCCGTGTACAGCTATTACCCGCGTACGCAAAACGCGGCATTGGAATGATTGAAGCTGACACACCGCAAAAAAATTTCAAAAAAATAATTGTTGGTTAAAGTTTGACAGTTAATGGGTGATAGCAATGTCGAGAATATATTATGCAAATATAGTACGTTTGAGCAAATATTGAATAACTGTGTAAATAATTTCGAATTAGATTTTATAATTTTATTCGAAATATTGATTAATAGTAATGCTGATAATCATGAGATCATGTTGCAATTTTTTGATTGGCTACCAAGGGTTTATGATGCGCAAGGAATTTTATAAATCCCTTACATTAAGAAAAATGAATAGGTCTTTTTTTACTTGGAGCCTCATTAGGGCTCAAGAAAACAGAGAAATACAACTTAAACACGGTCATAAAGTAAAATTTCGAAGGATTTTTCAGCAGTCCGAGCTTCATATGTTGACTCTCCGCGAGTTGCCTTTGCGGGTTACTGTTTCGCACTATCAATTTCGTAAAGATGCGAAAAAGAAAATTGATGCTATACAAAGTTAAGACTGTGGGTAACATGTATCTGACTAAATCAATCAGTTTCAAAAAGATTTCTCATTTTGCTTAATGAATGTGTGTTTTACTCGTGTTGTTTTCTGACTATAAGCTCTGATTAGGTGTTGCGAACCTAGTAACAAATTAGTTCAGTTGTGACCAGAAGGATAAACCAAAGGCAGCATGAACGGAAAGTATAATCTCATGCACATTCGTTTCGTGCTTACTGGCGACTCATCAGTAGGAGCCGGTATTACGCCCTTTAACCACTATATATTTGGTAGAAGAATGTGGAATAATAGGACGGTACAATCTCCTAGACGAATGTGTAAACCTGTAATAGTGAAGCTAACATAATCTAAAGTCAACGACAATACGACTTCAATGCTAACTCACACTATATAATATATATACCGAGTCTGTAAAGGATACTAACACTATGGCTATTGTGTTAGTAACTGATACCTTTTGAAATCGATGAGTACCGGATACTAACACTATGGTTTCCGAGTCGGTACATGATACCAACCTGATGGATATAAATTTATGCTAAAGTTCACCCAAGTTGAGAATTACAACAATTTCCGAACACCTGTTACTCCAGTTAAACCATACACTCTGGCCTTCATCGATATCAGTTATCACATTTCGCGGTAAGCATGACATCATTCAATTCAATATATTACAGTTAAATACTGTTTTGTTGCGAAGAACTAATATATATGCAAGTATGTATTAGGTTTTGCGAACCTAGTAACAAATTAGTTCAGTTGTGACCAGAAGGATAAACCAAAGGCAGCATGAACGGAAAGTATAATCTCATGCACATTCGTTTCGTGCTTACTGGCGACTCATCAGTAGGAGCCGGTATTACGCCCTTTAACCACTATATATTTGGTAGAAGAATGTGGAATAATAGGACGGTACAATCTCCTAGACGAATGTGTAAACCTGTAATAGTGAAGCTAACATAATCTAAAGTCAACGACAATGCGACTTCAATGCTAACTCACACTATATAATATATATACCGAGTCTGTAAAGGATACTAACACTATGGCTATTGTGTTAGTAACTGATACCTTTTTGAAATCGATGAGTACCGGATACTAAAACTATGGTTTCCGGAAACCATAGTGTTAGTATCCTTTACAGACTCGGTATATATATTATATAGTGTGAGTTAGCATTGAAGTCGCATTGTCGTTGACTTTAGATTATGTTAGCTTCACTATTACAGGTTTACACATTCGTCTAGGAGATTGTACCGTCCTATTATTCCACATTCTTCTACCAAATATATAGTGGTTAAAGGGCGTAATACCGGCTCTTACTGATGAGTCGCCAGTAAGCACGAAACGAATGTGCATGAGATTATACTTTCCGTTCATGCTGCCTTTGGTTTATCCTTCTGGGCACAACTGAACTAACTTGTTACTAGGTTCGCAAAGCCTAATACATACTTGCATATATATTAGCTCTTCGCAACAAACAGTATTTAAATGTTTCTTTCTGGGCTGACTACTTCGTGAAAATAATTCCTATAAATAGTCGCTCATGAAAACATTAAATGACACGATAAAAAATACACGTATGGAATGCTGTAACATTATGTTAGTAAACGTAAAGAAATTTTAATGCTGCTATTCAAAGCAATGACAGTAGATGCGTGTTGAGGGCCGTCAATATTCTAATTGCTTCATCGGTAGTTCTTCCATTGCATACATATCTTCAATACAATTGTGAGGTTAATATTGGACTAACCTGTAGGCTCGTTATTTTTAAAGCGACACGCAACACTGATAGCAGATTGACTCAGGGTATAATATTTTGGACATGAGGCGTCTCAAGTGAAATGCTCCAAATGACAACTAGCAGATTACAACCATTCCTACCGGCAGTGTTTAGATAAACTATAATGCTCCAGTCAATTCTACCGTCGGCCGTTAACTTTTGCTGTAATAAAATGCACTATTCGCGTTGAAATTGATGAGTAAAGAGATCGGCTAGCGAACCTCCTATATTCCGGAGAACAGTAGAATGAGACATGCATTTTATGTCTTCAAGTATTGCACTGGAAAAGCGGAAAGTTATTTTTTCGCTTATTTCGTGCTCATCACCACAGGCAGCAATAAAGTAGCGTATTATAATGTATGCATCACTGTCGCATTACCATTAGAAGAAGATGTAAATATAATAATAACAAAACAAAAATTTGAAACAGAAAATTTTAAAAGAAAATTCATTTATAAATTGAGGCAACGCAGACCACTACACAAAAAAATTAAAACAAATTCAGCCTAAGGTTACAGTGACATCGGAGAAACAGCTTCTTTCTAGTTTTCACTATATAGCTTCACTAACAGTTTGCATTATTCAATGTTGTGTGAGCAGTAAAAGAACACTAGGTCCTCTATATCTAAGACGGATGGTTTGTAGTTAAAGCCTTCTTCCAACTAGATTATCTGCCAGTCAAGATTGACGTGAACAATCTCTCCGTGCGCTAGTGGCCGAAGTTGCCTTAAGCAGCCAAAAGTGACCCTTCGCATCCTGCACGCTAGTTCGCATTCCGCCACTATCAAGTCAACACTAAATGTTACTGCGTAGTACAAAAAACTCGAGGCTTACCATAACAGGAGATGATGGCTGTATTCCGTCAGGCCCCGAAAAAATTATGCTACCATTAGCCGGCTGACTAAACATTGCCCGCCAGTCATCAGACCGGGAATTTTTATGACTAAAGGGTAATTAGCATTAAGGTTACACTAAAATCCAATGTACAAAAAGTTAATATTCATTAACGTATGCATGTATGTACCGTCATTCAATTAATTATATGTTTATATGTTGACGGCAGAAACTAAACATTGCATAAATAGAAAAAATGCAATTCATTAACTAAACCAGTTTCGCCTATATTAGGAATGCATCAGGTAGTTATCAGAATTTCCGCGTCCGGGAATCGAACCAGGGGTCGTTTATTTCAATCTTGCCTGCCATTTGTTAGGAAGCTTAAGCCACGAATTCGATGTAGAGTTCAGTCAAATAAAAAAAGTCTACTTCGTTACTTCAAATGGTCCCTATTCGGCATCGCTTTCGATCGGAAATTCTTACCAACCACCCCTATCTACCACCATACAACAGATGCCATGCCACTTAGAGAAATTATATTGAATTGAATTCTAATGGCAGGATTTTGATACAAACACACACACACACACACACACGCATATATATATATATATATATATATATATATATATATATATATATATATCATTATAAACTATACAGAATATTGCGACGAAGTACACAAGCAAACGTTTTCTACGTAATCATAAAAACACAAGCACTATTCTATGTCTATTGAAAGAAACACGCATTGCAACACCAAGTTACCTTACACAAAAATTATTTAGTTTATTGTACTATTCTCAAAAACTACACATTTTTCAGAAAGTATAAATAAGTATGGCATACGTTATACTAAAATATTTGCAAATGAACACATTCATACATTTGCGAAATGTGAAGAGAGTGTTATATACTGAAACGTTCCATCATTTACCTGCATCACATCCTGTAAGAGGTCCCTTCTTGTATGTGATTTTTCTGTTTCTATACAACGGGTTGCAACTTATTAATCTAAAGCGCTTCAGAAATGACCTACTTACTACCGTTGTTACATTTGCCAAATATATTCACATCTATATTTGAAGAGCATGCGTGAGAGGATTCAATAATATGCTGCGCTGTTACGGACGTGTACTCACCTTTGTGTGTCTCACGCGTTTAAATTGTAATATTCTCTTATCAGCAATCAGCCCACCAACACACCTTACTATTTTTATTGGTAAACATAATATGTGAGGTCGACATCAATGGCTGTTTATCTTTAGCTTCAGGTAAAGGCAAACAACCTTCCTTAAATAACTTTTTAGCTGTGCGTTTTGAAGCCGCCTGCTCTCGCTCTCATGCAAGAAACGGCGTTCCGCTTAGATGGAAGGCTCAAGTAGACTTATTACTCCTCTGACTCGCACTTATCTCTTTCTTTCAAACTCTTTTAACAATTTTATCAATCAATTTCCTAACAGAAATATTAGATATTGAATTTTATTTCGTTTTATTATAATTTTCGTCAGCATTCAACTCTGAACTAAACGATTTGAAAATTCCTTAAAACACCACAAACACTTGATAATTAACACTAAAATAGCACAATAATGCTTCAATGGATATACTTTGCAGGCAAAGTTGATTTATGGTGAACTGTTAAATTTAAATTGGCATAAACATATATTTAGTAGCACGTCCACAAGAGTGGACAGTAATCCCTGAAGTATCCTGACGTGAAAATTATGTTTTGTAAGCTTTGATCCATCTGGGCCAATGGGGATGAATACTACGACTTATATGAATGCTCGAAATTTAAAACGATTTCACATGAACATAAACTCTACCATTTTATTTTCTATTAGCATCTATATCGTTTATAATATATTGGTAAAATCATGGATATATTTTCTCATAATTCAAAGTCTATTGCGGATAAATAGACCAACTTATGACAAAATGTTCGAAGTTAATTCCTATAGAGAGCCTATAAAAACCATTAAATTACTAATTTGTTGCCTCGGCTTATTACTTACTTTCGCTTAATGATAAGGATTTTCATCTCCCAACTGCAAGGTAACATAATTTCCTTATACTTTAATTGTGGTGAATTGTTAAATTTAAATTGGCATAAACAAATATTTAGTAGCACGTCCACAAGAGTGGACAGTAATCCCTGAAGTATCCTGACGTGAAAATTATGTTTTGTAAGCTTTAATCCATCTGGGCCAATGGGGATGCATACTACGACTTATATGAATGCTCGAAATTTAAAACGATTTCACATGAACATAAACTCTACCATTTTATTTTCTGTTAGCATATATATCGTTTATAATATATTGGTAAATCATGGATATATTTTCTCATAATTCAAAGTCTATTGCGGATAAATAGACCAACTTATGACAAAATGTTCGAAGTTAATTCCTATAGAGAGCCTATAAAAACCATTAAATTACTAATTTGTTGCCTCGGCTTATTACTTACTTTCGCTTAATGATAAGGATTTTCATCTCCCAACTGCAAAATAACATAATTTTCTTATATTTTAATTAAAACATATTGACAATATCAATAACTAAACTTTTCACAGTACTTTTGTACTTTAAATACACAGTGATCAATCCAACAATGGTTTTAATGGAATGTACTACACGGCATGGAAAAAATATAGTTAATGAATGTTGCTTTTGTCTCATTGCTAATATACATTCAAACAGCATGAACAATTAGCTATCAAATTCCTGTAGTATTACAGCAACAGTTTAAGTAAATCAACGGAAAATCTTAATAAAATCTCACTAGCTGAGTATATAATTAACTAGATTTACTCCTGAATAGGTCTCGTAAAATGTACTATGTAAGCCATGAAAGTCTATTATTAAATTATGAAATAATCATTTTCCTGAATTATCTTATTCGATTGAAAGAATGAATTTTCGCGTGCATTCCTCGATGTCTCTAATGAAATAATATATTTCATAAGCAACAATAATGACAACCAAAAAACATAATTGAATTAGCATTACAGATAGAATACCAAAAAAGATTGATTCATTTTCTTTATAATCACGTTCATTTTATGTCGAGATAACAAAAATTTAGACACCAGAATATCAAAAACTGAGTACCGAAAATCGGCAAAGAATTGAATTACTCAAATTTAACAAATAAAATTATAATACACAAATATTACGAATAATCCAAGTACGTCATGGCGGTTGGTAAAAATCAACTTTAAAATTACATTTTTAAATGCAATTTAAACATTTCGTGAATAAGTTGCACGACTAAAGAAAACGACGCACGGGTTCGAGCCCAAGCCACGGAAATTCTGGCAAATACTTGAGTGCTCAATAATGACGAAACCGGTATGCTTCATAATTTGTAATTTTTAGTTTAAATTGACAATATATACATAGTACATTATACTTTTTAAAAATATATATATATAAAGAGAGAGAGAACAAAATAATTGACTTACGTGACGTATTAGGCTCAATGGCTCGCAGAGGACCACCGCACTTAGTACAGTTAACAAATGACCCACCACCTGAACCAGTTCCACCTCCAAACTCGATTGAATCTGCACCAGACAAGTTGGATGACGTTCCATCCGTAGGAAAAGAGCCCGAACGCCCACCGGAGCCTCCTTCCCCGCCGCCTTTGCCTAAATAAGCACACCAATGTATAATAATAATCATAAATTGCTGCAAGGGTAAAACATCCATTGCAGGACAACGACTGAACGAACATTACAAAACATTAAATTATTTAATGCTGCAGTGTTTATCTACCTACGGAGAACTAATCGAATGGCAAACAACTTCTGACACATTGTAATGGAAGTTCATTATGGCATAAATCCTACTTAGTATTTAGCATTATATTTCTAAAAAGTTACAGATTAACCTTAAATTACTTTCCATCGAACGGTTTATTGTACAAAGAAAGCAAGCAGAAACACGCAATTCTATATATAAATGAATAAAGAAAAAACCAATAAAATGACTTAGTTCAGAAATAAACATGTCATCATATGTAACTATGTTTGGACAAATCTGCACGTGACAAAATATGCTCAGCATTTCCTAGCCATAATATAATGAGTGAATTTAGTTCAGCTCTTCACGTAAAATATTCAGAGCATGAGGAAATTTATAGCGTATATTATTTTAGTTACGCCAACTTAAGACACAATACAGATATAAGGTCATTGTCACACAAAAAAAACTTTGACTAAATTATATAAAAATTTATTAGTCTTTGGAATAATAAAACATAATTTGCTCACTAAGGTCGGTCGTCATACAATGTCTCGGTCTCTTTTCGGACACTGACAATAGGCTAATGGTAAACGTTTTAAATAGCTATTGACAAACAATGCTGATCTACTGGCCTTTACATGACAAATGCTTCAAATAGCAGAAGGGACAACGGAAGTTTCTGACGCCTTTAAACTTTCTATTGGACAACAGACTATGTCGGAGAAAGAATATTCTCAAAATGAACGGAAGATGCCCAATAGCTTAGTGTTGCAGGACATCTTGAAGCAATGATTCAATGATATGTCAACGCGCAGTATAAATGAGTAACCATAACCATTAATGATATGTCAACGCGCAGTATAAATGAGTAACCATAACCATTACATTTTGCAGGGTTAATGTTTACCAGTACACCTGGAAAATAGCTCACGAAGTTTCCACAACCGTAAAGAGGTATCACGTGTGATTTCCGGACAGTCAATATACCTTTGACAAATGTTTCCAAAAGCTTCTAGCAACCAATTTTAAGATCACGGCAAGCAAGTGGTGTGTGTAATTCTCACAACTGAAAAATGAGTAATGGAATAATTTAGCGCTTTACACAATATACTAAAAGTAAGCCTAGATTTCTCACATGGTGACACCTAGAGAAGCCAATGCTAATAAGGCATAATTAACCAAGCCTCTCCGCAGATCTCTGTTTGCCGCAAGACTCCCCCAGATTTTTACCCATTCAGTTGTTTCGTGGTTATGGAGAGTACGATCTGCCATGATGAAGTGACTGATATCCTGTGGGTCCAGCTGATACCAAAGTTGCTTCAATGGCTTGGCGAGCAGGATGGTAAATTCACCTTCTCAAACCATGACCAAACCAATGCAATCGACGTCTCATAAGAAAGTCAGACTAAAATCGATTACAAATGCCATAGGTTGAAAAGTATCTTGAAAAACGCATTGACTTGGTTTGGTTAAGTTTACCAGTTTAACGCCAGAAGGCCTAGATTAGGAGTGAATTTTAATAGGCGAAAATATGTGAATTTAGCTGCATACAGAGGCTAAATGGCAGGTCTTCGTAAAAATGGCCTATCGGCATAGGATCAGGACCCATGCGTTTATATATGCCACTGCTAAATCTTCATCTCTTTCTCTCTCGAACTAAGTGAGAAAGTGTTTTACGCGTTTGCGTACGCGGCATTGGAATATATGAAGCTGGCACTCCGACAAAACAATTTAAAAATACTTGAGTATTAAATACGTTGATGTATTTTGATTATTTTCCCTGTTTACGTTACTGTATTCTGTACTGACGTGCTTTTGGCCTGGCCAGTTGTGTTGGCTACCATCTACACTTGCTATATCCTGATCATTTGTAATAAACGAATATGACTAGAATAAATTATATATATATATATATATATATATATATATATATATATATATATATATATATATATATATATATATATATATATATATATATATTCTTTTTTTCCTAAACAAACATAAGCCAGGAAAAGGTTATTTAATTATCTGGTTTTTCGTGTTTTTTTTATATCAACCTCGTTTGTATGCAGTGTTGAACAACGCGATCTTGATTCGAAAGATATTAAGGAAATAATTGGATTTGTTACGGAGCTTAGCCTAATAGCCTCTGATGATAAGGCTGGATAATCAAACTCCCTGTTGAAATAGGCCAGAAGAGTACAACCATACTTAGATAGACACTAACTTGGTATGGACGAGGTTCTCGTTTTGGAATTGGGCAGAGGCCTCAACAAAATTTGGCGAAATCTGCTGTTCAATTTTTTTCAGTTTGGCACAGTTAGTGGGGCTGATCGTAGACGCTCAGATGCTGTTTAGAACTTACGAAAATGGTGATTCGATAGATCAATTTTATGACAGAGGATATAAAGACCAACACGGTTGGTTTCAGAAACAAAGTTATGACAGATACTTCATCCAAAGCACTTGTGCTCCACGGCATCTGAGATAAATATAACAAAGAAAGCCATTATGCTTACTATAATCAAGGTATCAATCTTGATATAAGCACCTGACCCATTAATTACTTACATATGTCAGTATAAATTAAGAATTGTATAGTGTAGAAAAGGCAATTCATCCAGTAGACCAAATTCGTCCTTATTGGGAACTCATCGTGTACTAGTCGGAATTTTCCGCGGACTGGGCTCGAACCCGCGCACGTCTGCTTCGAAATCTGGTTCTCCAAGCACTGAGCCACCCTACCACACACAACACACAATTTTCAGTTATGAACTAACTTATGAAGCTTGATTAGTGTTTTTCCTTTAGGTGGAGCTCATATGGCATCCATTTAGACCCAAAGTTCCAACTAACCATCCCCAATCTGTCATAACTGAACAGACACAAAATTACATGGGGAAGTAATATAGAAATGAACACTTATTTAATTAGACGACCATTGGTTGTGCGGGCGGTGATAACATTTACAATAATCAAGACTGCGATCTTGATATAAGCACCTGACCAATTAATGACTTACATATATCTGTATAAAATAAGAGACGTATAGTGTAGAGAAGGCAAATCATCCTGTAGACCGGTATCGTCCTTATTGGGAACTTATTTACTGGCCAGAATTTGCCGCGGACAGAGCTCGAACCTGCGCACGTCTGCTTAGGAATCTGGTGCTCTAACCACTGAGCCATCCTGCCGCACACAACACAATTTTCAGCTTACACTAGCTAGTGTAACTTGGTTAGTTTTTTTTACTTGGAACATTAGGTCCAAATGGATATCAAACACTAACCAAGTTACATTAGTTAGTATATAACGGAAAATTGTGTGTAGTGTGCGGCAGGTGACTCAGTGGTTAGAGCACCAGATTCCAAAATAGACGTGCCCATGTTCGGTCCCTGACCGCAGCAAATTCTGGCCAGTACATGATGAGATCCCAATAAGGACGAAACCTGTTCACTGGATGAATTTTCTTTCCTACACTATACAATTCTTAGTTTATACTGACATATGTAGGTAATTAATGGGTCAGGTGCTTATATTAAGATCGCAACCTTGATTATGGCAATTGTTATCACCGCCCGCGCAACCAATGTTCGTTTAGCCATTATACTTATATTGAAACTGAATTATCAGCCAGGTACTAGACCATAGACCTATGCAGTTGTTATTTCAAAAGATTTTACAGCATAAGAAGTTTTGTTTACACGTCACTGCACAATTGGGTGTCACAATTTGGCGTACCGGTGAGGGTCATCAGAATTCGCGGCAGCCAGTTTATGCCCCAACATTTTAATAAGTCTCTGAATACCATGGGAATAGATGCATCGTATACAAGTGCGTTCAATCCCTCAGCAAATGGTATAGTGGAAAGGCTGCATCGCGAATTGAAAGCTGCTTTAATGTTTACCAATGGGATGAGCTTGGTATATAATCTTGCTGCAGTTTTTCAGACAATACATAATAGGTATGAGGCAAAATTTGGAAACTTTGTAGCAGAATTGGTTTTTAGTAAACCATTGAAACTGCCTGAAGATCTTCTAGAAGAAAATCCAATTTGTTTCTATTTGGTTACTAGTCACTTAGAGATATGATGTCGCTTAGCGCCGACTAAAAGTAAAAAGGTTAAGATGAAGTGTAATGTATCTTAGGATTTGCAATCGGCATTTCATGTTTATAGCCTATGGAAATAGAGAGAGTTGCTCGATTTTACTTTACAAGGGCAGTTTAATGTCAGAAGGATGACGGATAAAAATGTCTTCGTAGACGAAAATGACATACAGGATTATGTATCTTTGTACTGGCTATCTCGATTTATAACGAGAAGAGTTAAAGGATCACCATTCCATGGCCGAATCTGATACGCAAATCCCAACTTCGTGAGCATAAACGTCAAGCTAGAAGCAGGAACAAGACGCAG
Source organism: Eudiplozoon nipponicum (assembly GCA_029291075.1). NCBI lineage: Eukaryota > Metazoa > Platyhelminthes > Monogenea > Mazocraeidea > Diplozoidae > Eudiplozoon > Eudiplozoon nipponicum. The sequence continues at coordinate 97,114 of JAQBSW010001588.1, forward strand.
CCAACGTCATGATCACCAGCCATAAGTGAGCAACCTGAACAAGATGCTCTCTCAACGCCACGGGCATCAGCTTTGCGAGGACAGGATGACTAAAACATACGACGTCAGGAGCACAAGAAAGCAAACTAAATCCAGAAAAGTTCGACGTAATGTACAGCACATGTATTATGTACATTAGTGCACGATAAATTGTAAAGGAAAAAACATCATCATACTTTCCGGAACATACTTCGCTTAAATCTTTTCGTGCAATTTTATCCTTAATTCGGGCGATGATCACTTTTGTTTTGTTCTGACAGGCGCAAGTCTTCTCTGGTTATGTTTGGCTAATATCTTACATTATTTTACAGCTTCTATATCTGCGATCCCAAATTTCACAATAATTTTTAATATCACGAGTTTATATCTTCTCTCAAGCATATTGGGTAGGTCAGACAAAAGTAGTTTAATTATTATGACTTCGGTGTGAAATCTCTTCCTAGATTAAACTCGTTTGATGCAGTGTTGATTGAAGCCTACATATAAACGTGTCAGATTATATAACTAAATAAACACGACCGTTGTTACCATGGATGTGGATCTTAAATCTGAGGATTGAAAGGGTCTGATAGCGTTGTTTAGGACTTAACCTAATATACTTTGATTATTAGACTAGCTCATTGAACTCCAGTTTACATCCTGATTGCAATAAACTAGAAGCGTGTAACCAGATTCAAACAGACCCGCACTTGGCGTCGCGAGAGATTCGGATCCCATACAAAATATGGTGACCGCACCAGTTCAAGATTTGTTAGTCTGGTAACGTAGTGGATGAAAAGCAGGTACAGTGGATTATAGACGGCGCTTAGATGCTGTTTTGGACTCACCGTATTGGTGATTCGATAGCTCAGTTTTTTTGCAGCATAGACGGCTTTTCCAGAGGATATTAGAAACATTACGGTCGGTTTCATTGGCATGGGCATGGCAGAAACTTCATCCAACACCTTCGAGTTATCAGTGGCTTCAATCCGAAGAAGATAATATGGAAGGACAGTGCAGTTTTGCTAGGTTTGTTGAAACTACCGTCCATTATACTCGATGACTAAGACTGATTCGTACCCTCTACCAAACCAGAGAATTATGTTCCAAGATACAATCGTTAATGAGGTCTATTCAACATTAGATCTCCAGTAAGCGTATTATTAAATACTGATGTCAGTTTCTGTACCACTCATCGCAATCAGATTTCCAGGAGGGTAGTCGCATTCATTTCTTCGAATAACTTTTATTCTAACAAATGTCAACCAGGAATTCCAACGTTATTGCAAGGAAGTCCTCCAGGATTGCTTATATGCATGAGTATACATTGACTATATTATAAATATCTGTAAATCTCATGAAGAACACCGTCAGAATTTGGAGACCGTTTTGACCCACTTGGAACAATGTGTATTGGTTAAACGAACATTGGTTGCGCGGGTGGTGATAATTATTATAATCAAGGTTGCGGTCTTGATATAAACACCTGACCCATTAATTACTTACATATGTCAGTATAAACTAAGAATTGTATAGTGTAGAAAAGGCAATTCACCACTATACAATTCTTAGTTTATACTGACATATGTAAGTAATTAATGGGTCAGGTGTTTATATCAAGACCGCAACCTTGATTATAATAATGTTTATTGGTGTCAAAACCTACAAAGAGCAAAATTGGCTGCTCACTGGTCAAAAATCTTTGACATTTAATTTTGAAAGATCGAATTAAGCCATTGGAAGATGAGGTCAAAGTGATCGAAGACGTAACGGAGCTACGGACTTTACGCTAACTGAGTAACTTATGGCGCATGATCGGATATTATCATTATTTCGTAACAGATCTAGCCAGAATCTTAGGATCACAGAAGTGCACCATCAAGAAGTCCTGGACTATCAATATGAGCCAGGGGAGCTAGATAAATTCCGTAAGGCCAAGGAAATGCGAAATTAAATCACCACTCCAGCACCTGCAGACTTGGATAAGCCTTTTGATCTATTCACGAGTGCCTCAGATGTTGCAATTATAGCAGTGTCACAATAGGTAATGGCATAGTTAGTCCGATAACGTCTATCAACCAAAATCTACAAGACTAAAAAATGGTATGACATTTGTCGAAAATCGTTTCTTTTGGCATATGCAGCAGTGCTACATTTCTAACACTTCTTGGATTGTGCTACTTTAAGATTTTAGCAGACCATATGCCGCCTATAAATGTTTCGGCAAAACCGCGAGAGTTTGAGCATTCCCGTAGTGATCTCACAGTGAACTAGCAGAGTTAGATTTTACAGTTTCTCACGTATCTGTAAAATCAACCGTGGTAGCAGATGCGCTGAGCACACCGAATGAGGCGGATATCGGGATATCACGCCAAGAGCCGTTAAAGAGTCTAGATGATTCGCCAGATACATTTGTTCAGCATATATTGGCAGCGGAAATATTAGATCCATACATGCTGGTTTTGGATAAGAAACCAGCATATGCTCGCAAGCATGTGAGTGGAAAGAGGTTTACGTGTGAAACTTTTAGAAGAAAATCCAGTTTATGTTTCATTTTATTTATGAGTCAAGGTAATTCAAAAGATAGATAAGTTTTGGCATCCTTCCATACAGACCACAATCAAGCTATTTGCTGATAGATATGCTCGGTCGAAGATGTCGAAAGGCATACGGGTAAGATCTTGTGATAAGTGTAAAATATGCTAAGCTTTGCAACACAAAACCCGAGATCAGAAGCATAGGGACATTGAGAATTACGAAATGCCCAAAACCAATGGTCAAAAATATTTACTCAGAGTTAATGACGATCTACTCGTCAAATTGACGTGGCTATTTTAAAGGATATTACAGCTCAAGAAATCTAGTTACCGTTCCTACAAAATGAGGTATCGTGATATGTTTTATCGGTAAGAGTTATCAATGATCGCGGCAGCCAATTCATGTAAGAACTTTTCACTAAGTCCATGGGTGCAATGGGAATAGATTACTGCATACTACTGCATACAATCCACGAGCAAATGGTATGGTAGAAAGGTTGCATCGTGGACTCAAGGCCACGTTAAGATGTAGCGATGGTACAGGCGGGATACATCACCAACTTATAGTTTTGCTGATGATGCTCACTAGTTATATAACGCAAATTTTGACTTCTATAGCAGAAGTTGTTTATGGAGAACCAGTAAGACTCCCTGGAGATCCAGTAGATACTCCAAGTTGCCTTGATTGGGTTCAAGTTTTATAGATTGGTTTTTCGGACTACACAGATATAAGATGTGCCGTTTAGCGTTGACACAGACCAAAAAGATAAAACCAGATTCTATGTCTCCGATTCGAAATCGGCATATATTAGGAAGGCCAGTAAAAGTTAGATAATTCTGACTTCCGCGTTAAATATCGTTCTAGATTAAACTCGGATGCAGCGAACTTACATAAGTGTCATATTATAAAGCTAAATAAATACGAATGTTTTTACCGCGGGTATTTCATTTAAATATGAGGAGTTGTGACTGGAGTAATTACAGAACATAGCCTAGCAGATGTTGATGATAAGGCTAGCTCGTCAAACACAAGTTTACATCTCGTTTACAATACGACAGAAATGTTTTTCCGAAATTAGAACCGGACGTGGCGTCGATGAGTTTCTCACTAGGAGCGTACAACTACACAGTCAGTATAGGGAAATATACAATTAATCGATTTGTCAATCAGTCAATAACAAAATGGGCAGCACAATCATGAACTTCTGTTCAAAACTTCTATTTATTAAGTAATACAAGTGAGTTCTAGTCACTTTCAAAAACGTGCAATCCGTACTAATATGATGATCGAAAACATACAAAGAGAATAATTATATTTAAATCTTAATTCAATATCAAAGCGACAGTAAAAATCTTGAACGTATTTCATCTTACCCATTTTGCGGAGAGCTTGAGCACCATATTGGCGAATTCCTTCAACCAAAATAAAAGATTTCTTTCCATATAATTCAACATTTGCTACTCGACTACATTCAGTAATTTCAAGAGGCAAAGATGAATCTAGAAATTCGCTCGACAATAACCGTCTGAGCGACACAAACCATCCTAGAATAAAACTGTTTGGATAAAAATACCTGGTGGCAATCCAGGCCTCATTCTGGAGACCTTCAACATTCCAGAAACAGATGATGTTAGCATTTCAGGTTAACAAATTAGGAAGTATATATTTGCTATTGAAGAAAATCAAAAACAGATTTTTAGCCTATTTAAAAGACAAATAGTGTAAAGCGAATAAAAAATAGTCGAAATGTGCGCCTAACAAATCAAAAAGATTTTCTTCTTTCTCTATTGACGACATTGCTGCACAATTATAGACGTGTATAGTGAGAATATGTACATTTAGCTTCAACAATCATGCAAATTACGAGCTGCAAGACCAAATTTACAGGTTTGCCCTAAAGAAAACCAAAGTCGCTTTCTTCCAATTTTTCTTACCTCCGTGGAATTCTGTATGTTGCCTTTAGCCACACTTCTATATGGAGCCTTGTATAGATGCGGTCCTAAGATGGTCGACAACATATGAGCACAGTGTTAATTTGGCTTAATCACTCTACAAGTTGAAAGGGTATTTTAATCCAATATCTCACTCACAGGGAATATTTAATAGAATAGAACAAATTAGCTTTATTTCGATTCGAACGAAACATTATCTACCAAAAAGACGATATTCTTATAAAATGTACAATAATAATAATAATAATTATAATAATAATAATACATTTATTTGGCATCAAAGGCCAACTGGCCCAATCATTGAAATAGCAAATCAAGGGTAGGATATGTGGGGGTGAGTGGAATTGTGACTAGCAAAGTATTTAATAGCAGGGGGAGGGGTTGGGGAGGGGAAAAGTTATCATTAACATCAAGATAGTTCAATCTGGTGAAAAATAAATATAAGCGAAGTTCCATTTGACTAGACAAGATCAATTGGAGATAGTCCGTGAAGTATCAGATCTTCAAGGTGAATGTGAGATCGAAAACAAAGATGAAGATGAAAAGATGGCGGCCCGGAAGTAGACGTCGACCGTTGGAATCCATTGTCGTGACGAATGAATTGATGGAGTCGGCAGGATTGAGGCGAGCGAGTCTTGCAAGGATCACAGGCATCTGTAGAACATGATTGTGATTAAAAGAAGACCAGGGAGAGTCGAAGTCCGAAGCGAACCGTTAGTGGATCGTTAGGGCTGTTGGGTTTCCGGTCCTCCGCTGAAACAAGAAAGAAAGAAAAGAGTTGGATGACTAAAATGTAGTAGAGTATCCACAACGTGGATATAATGGGGGTTAGGAATGGGCTGAGAGGTGGTATTAATGAATCTAGAAGAAAAGAATAAGACAAGAGAGGTAGAGTAGAAGATGGCTGCCTGAGGGATTTAACCCTACGAAGTTAGTAAAGAGGATAGCCTGGAGTGAAGTAAATGTTATGGATTGAGGAGGAACCAGTTTCGTTTCCAATCGGTCGTATCACAAAGAAATTTGTTGAAGAAGTACTGATGGGCTGCCTTTTTGAATTCGTGCTGGGGTAGGAGTTTTATGTCTGTTGGGAGAGCGTTGAAGACATTAGTGGCTTTGGAGAAGAGATAGATTTTTTTAAATATGGTGGGGGTATGGTAGGCTTGGATAGAAGAGTTACTACATCGTGTGGCATAGTGGTGACTGGGGTGGGCAAAATTGGAGAGTGGTAAGCAGGTTGTGATCTTGTGGATAAAAGAAATGACGCAAAGGTGACGGGTGAACCAAAGCGGAAGAAGGTTTGCCAGAAGAAGGCGTTCCCTATAGTTTTGGCATTTCGGGAAGACTCGTTTTAGAAATCTGGAGGATATCTGTTCAATAGTATAGGAGAAGGCGAGGGTTAGAGGACAGTAGAATTCGCTGGCGTAGGAAATGAGGGGCAGAAAGTAGACCTTGAATAACGTGAGTTGGAGAGTGGGATTGTTAGTCTTAAAACAAATCAGACGGGCCCATTTGAAGAGTTTGGAGGTAGTGTGTGTAAGGTGTAGGGAGAAGTCTAGGGATAAATAAATAGATAAAAGATATCACATCACATAATTATGCCCATTAATTCTCATATATAATAATAATAATAATAATAATAATAATAATAAAAATAATAACACATTTGTTTGGCAACAAAGGCCAACAGGCCCAACCATTGAAATAACAAATCAAAGGTAGGATATGTAGAGATGAATGAAATTGTGACTAGCAAAGTATTTAACCATAGGGAGGGAGGAGTTGAGAAAGACAAGTGCTTTCATCAACTTCGTGATAGTTCGATCTGGAGAAAAAGCGATTCCATTTGACTAGATAGGACCGGCTGGAGTACGAACCGTGAGGGGTTCGAGCATCAATTCGGGATAAGCTGGTGCCGGACAGACGAATTTGAGAGTGAGTTCGAAGGTAAGGGCGGGTCAGCTGCAGAAGCCGAAAGACGGAGTTCTTCATCGCGGAAATTGAATTTCTATGAGGTAATATTGACTAGAATGAAGTCCACTAGATTGAAGCTTGTGGAGAGTCAGGCTGTCTGTGTCTCGTACAGGGTTCACTGGCTTCCGTTGAACGAGAATAGTACCGATGGAAAGCTAGGGGAATCAGCGTCCAATGTATATCACCAAATAGTCCAGTAGACTTTTCAAGATTCCTATCGTTAGCTGAAATAAAAAAGAAAGTATTTAGTAGAGCAAAACGTGGTAAACTATTCTATATTTGGATGCGGTAGAATAAAACGGGTATAGAAAGGGTATTAGGGAGTCAAGAATTAGAAATTTAAAATCAGAGAGTAAACGTGTAAATTGGAGGCCACCCAGAAGAAATTTCACACTCCAAAACAAGTTGATAGCCTGGTGATGAAAAGTAGTGTTATGGGTTAAGAAGGAACCAATTGCGCTTCCATTCAAACGTCTAGAGTAGAAATTTGTTAAAGAAGTGGTTATAAGCCACCTTATTGAATTCGTACTGGGGTAGGAGCTTTATTTCCGTGGAAAGAGCGTTAAAGACATTAGTGGTTAGGGAAAAGAGATAGATTTTGTTAAATATATTAGGAGTATGGTTGGATTAGATTGAAGAGTTGCTAGAGCGTGTGACGAAGTGGTGACTTGGCTGAGCGAAGTTGGACAGTGATAGGCATGTTGTGATTTTATGACTAAAAGAAATGACTCGTAAGTGAAGGGTAAACTATAGCGGTAGAAGGTTAACCAGCAGTAAGTGTTTCCAATAATTCTGGCTGGGAGGGAAGACTTGCTTTAGAAATCTGGAGGAAATCTGTTCGATGGTGTACGAGGAGGTTAAAGTGAGATAACAGTAAAATTCGCTAACGAATGATATGAGGGGTAGGACGTAGACCTTGGAGATTAGGGTTGTTAGTCTTGAAGCTGATCAAACAAGCCTACTTGAAGAGTTTGGAAGTAGTAAGTTTAGGATGTGAGAAGTCAAGAGATTTTTAAAAATAGATACCAATGTGTTTGGCCGAATCTATTATTTCAGTATCAAGGTGACAATTAATATCCGGAAGAGAGTAGAGTGGGTCAAAGGAGAGTTTCACCAAACGAAACTTAGCGGAGTTTAGTATGAAACCAATATTGCTAAGCTGTGAATGGAGCGAGGATAAAAGTAAGTTAGGATACAAGTAAGTCTCAATATTTTTGTTATATGATTTGTCAACAACGTACCATGCAGCAGTAATATTAATGCGTACGCTATATCAAATATTGATAAAAATATTATGACAGCAAAAATGTCTTTCAAATTAATCGCATGTCTAAAATAATTGATGATATATATGATAAAATATTTATCATTGAGGCACACTTATCCGACATTTGGAAAGATCAAGGTATAATTATAGTATAATATTATGCATAAATGAGAAACATGACTGACAATTGATTATTTGTAATAATGACTAATGCGATTATATAGTGAATATATTTTTTAATACAATAATACAGATAGTAGATATAAAAATTTCAAGAAGGAATGTTGGTGATCACATTTATCTTTGACATTTGTTTAGCCACAATAAATAATTTCCATAAAATTTAAAAGACATCTTAGATGGAAGCGTTTCTCTAAGCCCCTTTGGCAATTGATTGTAAATTTTATAAATTTTTGAATAAGAATATATCTTTCCCGCAACATTTCCCACTATAGGATGAGAGATCGCCTAATTTCCAGATCTTGTTCCTACTTTATAAATATTTCTCAATGGATTCATAGAGGCTCCCTTCCACTGATTTAATTGGAATAAATTTGTATAATAGCACATCCGCCGAAACTATAAAATTTGCATTTATATGAACTGTTATCTGATGGCATATTCAATTGAATATTATGTGTTGCGCACCTAGTACTAAATTAGTCCAAACATGATCAGAAGGATACAGCAAAGACTGCATGAACGGAAAATATAATCTCTTGCTCATGCCTTTCGTGCTTAATGGAAACTCATCAATAGGAGCCGGTGTTACGCCCTTTGCTCACAAAATATTTTGGTGAGGAATGTGGGAAAATAGAAGGGTACAATCTCCTATAAGAATGTGTAAATCTGCATTAGTGTAACAAACTTCATATTGTCTTCGAATATGCGACTGCAAAGCTAACGCAATACATATAATATATATATATATATATCGAGTCTGTAAAGAATACTAACACTATGGCTATTGTGTCAGTACCCGATACCAACATTATGCTACCGAAAAGGAACATGGTAATAAAATTATGGTTGGCAAGTCAGTACATAGGGCCATCACGATGGATTTCTATTTATTCTTCTGGTCATGTTTGAACAAATATTTTATTAGGTGTGCAACATCTAATACACAATTGCATATATATTATTTATCCACTATAAACAGCATATAACTGCTGACACACGGCTAATGTGCTTCACAACATTTATTTGTAGCTTCTAGATTATTCGACAAACCCTTATTCATTGAGTTCCAAGTAACATCTGTATATTCCAGTGTCGACCTTATCTAAATAATATACATTTGTAATTTTATATCATTCGATAAGATATTTCTATTTAATAGCGGCTATCTATTCTTAGCAAGCTAACTATTCATTAAATAGGTCTCTAAGCAGAAGATGTAAATTAAAAATTTATGCCCAAAATGTAATTTCTTGCTGAAGTTTGATCTCGAAAACACCATTAATCACAGCATCATGAAAATCAACATAATAAAATCATTTTTTTATTATCGATTTTTAATGCTTTTGCCCTTTTACTGTTGATTATCTACCGAAATGTTATTAAATACCGCTTCAGGTCATAAAAATCTACTGTTAAATTACTTTTAGAGAAGTCGATTTTTTGGATCAATTGGAAAGATTATTTTTAAATAATTATCAAATTAATGACCTTGTACTGGCACAAATATGACTTTAAATAAAAATGGCCCCGAGATTTATCCTTCTGAAACTCCACTTGCTATTTTAGGTGGTCTTAATCTGAAATTATTTGCTTGAATACTCATTATTCTATTATATAAATAATACCTGAATAGTCTAAAAATATTTTGAGTAATATTCACTGAATTATTTTAGAATAGAATAGAATCGAATAAAATATCTTTATTTGGATTCAAACCACACATGTTTCATCAAATAATAAAATTGGAAAATGTACAATATAAAAATATACCACATCACATAAATATGTGTAACAAGCCTCATGTAGATAAGGAAATCTCACTAGTTGTACTGTACAATATATCAACATCGAAAAATGAGAACATGACTAGCAAATGGTTGAATGTATTGTTGACTAACATTATGATATTGTAACACGCGGCTCCGTGTTACAACCCAACGAAGGTCAATTTTTACAAACGCTGTGCTCTTTAATGTCAAATATTCTAACTCTGTCCTTAAACAATATTTCTCTTAGCTGTGATTTTAAGAACAATCTCTTTTAGTCTCAAGCAGTTTTAATCGATATTTCTTGAACTGCAATTTTATTTGTAATTAATAGTGTTTTTTCAAAATAGACAGAACCGCGCGCGATCCGAGAGGATCACGCGGTGGACTATGGTGTCATAGTGAACTTATTTCGCTTAGTTGAGTGCAAATTTGGACTATCCGAACTTCAGAGAACAATATATTAATATCATGAACTGAGATAGAATCGTTACAAACGGTGAAGTTAACACTTGTGAGTTGTGTCATTGTAGTCCTTAAACGATTTACATTCCTTTTATAGTGATAACCTTTAACGATGACTTTTTCCATGTATCATTTGTTTTAAATCGATGGCATAAATGTTGCGCAATTCAGACCTTTGTACGCGAATAACAGATTGAGCATAAAACAATTTTCTATCATAAACTTAAATCATTTTAATTTTTGCCGTCTAGAAGACGGACCATTTAGTTTAATTGTGAACGGTATTTAAATCATATTTTTGCATAAAAACTATTTTTTACAGCTGACAAACATATATTCAATTTTGACTAACTGTGAATAGTGTTTAAGATATAATTTTACATTAAAAAATCTGTATTATTGCCAACCAACTCCTTCAATTCGGATTAACAGTGAGTTATATTTATGTGCTACATTGTGTGTAATATATACATGAAACCTTTCTTCGGCCTTCTAATATTAACCATCTGAAAAGGAACAGACTGATTGGATGCTCGGGTAGTAATAATGGCCACCATTGATAAGTAGTAGGGGTACAAAATCAGGAACGAGATAGCAACAGCGAAAAGTACCCCTACAATATAATGCATAACATTTCAATTGTAATCATACAATACTTGGAGATAAAAATCTCAAGAAGTTATGTTGTTGATAACAGTTACCCTTGTCTTTTATTCAACCATGAGAAAGTAATATCATAAACAAAATTAAAAATATCAGCAGGATTGTAGACTTTTTCTAGTTCAGTAGATAAAAATTTAAAAGACATCTTAGATGGAGTCGTTTCTATAAGCCTTTTTGGCAATTGATGGTAAATTTTGTAAATTTTAGAAAAAGAGAATAACTTGCTCGCAACATTCCCCACTAAAGGAGGAGATATTGCCAAATGTCCAAATCTAGTTCCAACTTCATGACTCTTTCTTATTGGATTCATATTGGCACCAGTCCACTGGTTCAAATGGAAAACTTTTATGCAATAGCATATCTTCCGAAACCATAAAGTTTGCGGTGATACAAACTGTAATCTAGTGGTATATATATAGTGTAGGAGATAGGACTAATTTATTTCACAACTTTCCTTTGTACAGCTTCTATCATATTGGACAAACTCTTTTTTAATGGATTCCAAGTAGCGGCAGCATATTCTAGTATCGGTCTAATCCATATTATATACATTTTAAACTTTATGTTATTCGATAATATATTTCAATTTATTAGTGTCCATCATTCCTTGGCACTGCCTACTATCCTTTCATTATGTCTCTCAGCAGAAGCTGTACATTGAATAGTTATGCCTAAATACTTAATTTCTTGCATAAGTTTAATCTCAAAAACATCATTAATCACAGTATCATGAAAATAAACATAATTAAATTCTGTTCTGTTACCTAGTTTTAAAGCTCTCGTCTTTTTACTGTTTATTCTCAGCCCTAGTGTTATCAAATATCTCCTTAAATCATACAAATCTATTGTCACATTATTTTTTTTGAATAGAATAGAATATCTTTATTTGGACTCAAACCACACATGTTGCATCAAATAATAAAATTGGAAAATGTACAATATAAAAAAATGTTATCACATCACATAAAAATGTACAATTAGTCCCATGTAGATAAGTAAATCTCACTAGTTGTACTGTACAAAATAACAATATCAGAAAGTTCGTCTGTACGAAATAATAGATGGATCAACAAAATAGGAATAATTAAGGTATAATTCGAGTGTAACATTATGCAAAAGAATGAGAACCATGACTAGCAATTGATTGTATGTATTGTTGACTAAAATGATGATATAATGCATAAAATTTCAATTTTAATAATACAAAACATGGAAATAAAAATCTCAAGAAATTCTGTTTGCGATAACAATTATCCTTGTCCTTTATTCAACCATGAGAAAGAATAATCATAATCAAAATAAAAAAATATCAGCAGGATTGTAGACTTTTTCTAGTTCAGTAGATAAAATTTAAAAGACATCTTAGATGGAGGCATTTCTCTAAGCCCCTTTGGCAATTGGTTATAAATTTTGTAGATTTTCGACAAAGAGAATAACTTGCTCGCAACATTCCCCACCAAAGGAGGAGATATTGCCAAATGTCCAGATCTAGTTCCAACTTCATGACTCTGATATATTGGATTCATATAGGCACCAGTCCACTGGTTCAAATGGAAAACTTTTATGCAACAGCACATCAAGATCGGTTGGTATTAAATCACACAAAACTCCAGATTTTACATCTTTTCCCAATTTGTTCAAAATTCTTGTTTTATCTTTCCTCATAACTGTCGGAAAAAAACATCAAAAATTTCATTCTTTCAAAAAGACTTAGTTCATCTAATACACAAGATACACACCCAATTCTTGCCTGTAGCACTGTATTATACTTATAAATACAATTAATGCATTTAACTTATTGTCATCTAATGTAATTACAGGTTTCACATAGAAAGCATATTACTAGTTGTCGATCTATCTTTCGTAAAGCCACGTTGACAAAAATCAAAATCAGCCGGCATTAGACGTTCTAAATGATCTAGTATCTATCGTTCTATTATCTTCAAAAACAAAGGGATAATAGAGATTAATCTATAATCACTGGCGCACGTTCGCTTACTTACAAAAAATTTTGTTTTTTTGATTTGATTTTTAACAGTAATTTTATCAATTCATCATTGTCAATAACAAGTCCTAGTTCCTGGTCTCCCAAAGGATCAGGTAGTTCCTTGAAATTTTTTTCACTGTGGATTACATATTAAATTGCCAAATACTTCATCCAATTCACAGAGAAATTCATACTCAGTTTTATTCACAGGTAATATAAGATTTTGGCAATTTCTAAATCATCATTAAATTTGCAAACTCGACCTTTAAAGATCTCAGTTTCCAAATGTGCAAACACGATTTTAAATAAAATTGGCCTCAAAATTGATCCCTGTGGAATTCCACTTGTTACTCTTTTCGATTTTGATATCAAATCGACTATTTGAATACTCATTCTTCGATTATATAAATAGTATCTAAGTAATCTAAAAATTTTCGGATCAATATTCAATAAATTAATCGCATTCAAAATAGCATCAAAAGATGTAGACTCAAATGATTTTGAGATATCTATAAATACAATTAATGCATCTAACATTTTCTCATCTAATGTAATTACATGTTTCCACATAGAGAGCATATTGGTAGTTGTTGATCTATTTTTTGTAAAGCCATGTCGACATATATCAACATCAGCCGGCAACATACGTTCTAAATGATCTAGTATCAATCGTTCTATTATCTTCAAAAACGAAGGGATAACAACACTGCACTCCGAATGCTTGACCTGGAAAAAGATCAGATGCGAAAAACATAAAAATTAAATTACCTGTGTAACGACACAAATCAATCGCCGACATATTGCGTAAATTAAATTCAAATTTATTTACGTTGCACCAATGAGAAAAAAGCGAAATTGCCGTTTAACCACGTTTAACCAATAGTGTGCAAGTAGACATATTGCATGCTATTTAAGCACGGTAATTTACCATGCAAGCCAGTTGTGGAATTTGCATTCTACCTGCTTCACGTGTGTGCGTTCTGTCGGCTGTCAATCCCTACGCTGGTGATTTGATAGTTTCACCAACAACTAACTACATCCGTGACTCATCTTGTTGCGGTATACCGGAGAGACGAGCCAATTAAGTGCAGAACCTGCAGGAGGCCATCCACAGCGTGATTACAGCTCAACCACGGGAGCGACAACTCAACCAGAGTCCACCCAAGGCTCCAGGACATCTTCAAACTCTGAAGACTTCAAGAGAACGCATTACCAGGCCCTCTTAAGGGCCCCCATATCAGTAACTAATCTCTATTCAGAGCACCTTTAACCGAGTTTGTAACGTCGTACGGCATTTACTTGAAGCCTGGGCATTTACAATAACGTTGAAACAGAAGAAACAAATTCGTCAGTGTTCATGATATAAAAACACTCATGATCAATCAGTATGCTTTACTCTCTAAAATGATTCCAGTTGATTCTGGAACATTGCACGTGTGCATTTTCAAAATTAAGTTTCTGTTTTTTGCTACTCGAGATGTTCCATTGTAAAATAATTTGTTTGTGATCCAATTGTTTGAAGTAAATTACATCATAACTGTGTGAGTTCAACGCGTCAACTTCTAAATATACATGATCTAAGCATTCCGAACCTCTAGTTGGGTCCTTTATAATCTGCTTCAGATCATGATTAGAAAAAATTTTGATTATTTCACAATCATGCAACTTATTAAAATCTCTTACCACAACATTATAAGCATGGCAGTCCAAAATAGATTGAAAAAATTGGTAAATATTTGATCATCATATAAAATAGCATACGGCGGTCTGTAAACCGCGGTTAAGATTAGGTTATCGATTTGTATAGATTTTAAAATTCTGGGTGACTCGCGCGGTTTAAAATGGCTCCAACTTTTTTGAATACTGAATTTGAAAAAATTATTACGGACCATCAAAACTCCATGAAGGAGCTAAGAGAGGAGAATAAAACTATTAAAAATAAAATTTTTAAGCTGGAGTCGGATGTTAGAAATTATTCAGCAAAATTAGATTTATCAGAAAGAAGAAATGATAACTTAAGCGCTAAAATTGAGGAATTGACCGTTGCGTTAAACGACAAGATGGATGGAGTCAATGTTAAGCCATGGTTTACAGACCGCCGTAAAGTCCATCCCCTCCTCAACGTGGTACGACGGTGTCAACCATGTCTCGATGGTCGATCGTACATGGGCTAACGGGGCTATGGTGGTGGTGTCACCAGGGCGTGGTGGATTTCCGACCGGCAATCGGATCTCCTATAAAATACCACATGAGCCCGACGACGGCACCATGACTCGGCGTGTGTTCCCCGCCACAAAAGGGTTCAACAGCCACAGGATTACATGGACTCCTGGACAGTACCCCGTACTTCCGAATGGCGAATGAGCTCTCAACAGCCACCGGCAACCATGCAACTTACTGCTGCCTTGCAGACTGCACTTGGATGTGCAAAGGCTAGAGGTGCGTCCTCGATCAAAAAGCCGAGTGGTGAGGGACACCACTTGTACCAAATTCCCAAGAAACTCCATGAAATCAATGGAGCCGGCTTATCCTCCAAAAGGAGTAAAGTAAAGTATGCTAATTTACATGATGATCAAATTTTTACTAATTCCTTTCAATCTATTTTGGACTGACATTGTTATATTGTTGTGGTAGGAGATTTTAATAAGGTGCATGACTGTGAAATAATCAATCTTTTTTCTAATCATGATCTTAAGCAGATTATAAAGGAACCAACTAGAGGTTCGGAATGCTTAGACCATGTATATTTAGAAGTTGAAGTGTTGAACTCACACAGTTATGATGTTGTAAATTACTTCAAAGAATTGGATCATAAACAAATTATTTTACAATGGAACCTTTCGAGTAGCAAAGCACAGAAACCTAATTTTGAAAGTGCACACGTGCAATGTTCCATAATCAACTGGAATCTTTTTAGAGAATTAAGCTTATCAATTGATTATGAATGTTTTTTATCATGAACAATGACGAATTTGTTTCTTCTGTTTCATTGTTATTATCTGATATATTTAGGGCATCTACATTTATGGATGTTATACCAAAGCGAATCAATAGGAAGTTATGTAAGCTAAGAATCAAACGAGATAATATAATGAAATGTAGTCTTATCAATAGTATTAAAAAAATGAGGTTAGATTTGATCGATAAAGAAATTAATTCATCACTGCTGATAATCCGTCAAAGATCAGAGAGAATTATTTTGGCCAAACTGAAGAGTAATCCTAGACTAGGATACAAACTCCTCACAGATTACAGTAAATATAAGGAAAAATTAAAGCTTATATTACCTGTGGTAAAACTGATTATGAATTTCTCTGTGAATTGGATGAAGTATTTGGCAACTTGTTATGTAATCCACAGAACGAAAGCAATTTCATTGATCTACCGATCCTTCGGGAAACCAGGATCTAGGACTTGTTATTGACAGTGATGCATTGATAGAATTAATGTTAAAAATAAAATTAAAAAAAACAAAAAGATCACCTTGGTATATCGATTGATAACCTACTTCAATTACCTTTAAATTTTATGAATGCGCTCTGCAATTTTATAAAAAGAATTTTGAAGAATGGGAAATTACCAATTGATATTCTAACGATAGTAGCTAAACCGTTGCCAAAAGTAAGTAAGCGAACGTGCGCCAGTGATTATAGACTAATCTCTATTATCCCTTCGTTTTTGAAGATAATAGAACGATTGAGACTAGAATTGAAATTTGATTTCACGGCGCGCGGTTTGAAATGGCTCCGATTTTTTCGCATACCGATCTTGAGAAAATCGTTTCGGACCTTCAGAACTCTGTGAAGGCGATGAAGGATGAGAATAATCGTATTAAGAATAGAATGTCAAAACTGGAAACAGACGTTGATGCGTATACGGCAAAATTGGAATTAGCGGAAAAGAAAAATGTATCTTTAAGCGCGCAAATTGTTGATTTGACTGAAGTGTCACATACGAAATTAGATAAATTAAAGACTGATGTTCAGCCATGGGTTGAGTTGGCTGGAATAACAGTGGAAAATGACACACCAATCAAGAATAAAATATCGGGCGAAGAAATAATAAACATATTAGCGAATGAAGTATCAGCGCGGATTAGCAAACAAGAACAGCTAATTTTATTTAATCTTGATGAAAATGCTGATGTGAAAGATGTCGAGAAATTAAACGTCCTGATCAAGGATGAGACGCATGCTGACATCGCTAAATGTTTTAGAGTTGGAAAAACATCCCATCGTCCAAGACCGGTGTTTATAAAGTTATCAAAGAGGCCAACAAATATGCAGATTGAGGCCATCAATAAAAGGAAAGGTGAGAATCCGAGTTTTCATAGCATATTTATTGTACGTGACAAAACATTTCTCCAACGAAAGTTGGCAAAAGCAAAAAAGCTAAAGAACAACCAGGAGCGGAAGCCATCTACTTCTGACCACGATATTATAAGGAATTTATCAAGAGAAGATACAAAAACAAAAAAACGATGTATCGTTACTAAATGTTGTGGACAGCGGGGGGAGAAGAAGCATGGCCTCGAAGCCCGGGAAACGAATAGTAAAGAAGCCATCAAGGTTGAATCAGTAAAAGTCGATACTTGTTTAGATAAGTCGCTTTCTACATTTACTTTATTTTATGCTAACTTTCGAAGTGTTAAGAATAAGAACTTTTTGCTGTGTAATTTTATAATAAGTAACGATTTCGATTTTATAATATTATCTGAAACCTGGCTTAACAAGGATATTAAAAACCATGAATTTGATATTCCTCACTATTCTTTATTCAGAAAGGACAGATCGCTGGATAAAAGAGGTGGAGGAGTATTCATTTTTAGTAAATCTGTATTTAAGGCGAAATTTTACATACTAGTTATGATAATGCTATCATTGATTTCTTATCTATACAATTTGATAATGTGATCTTAACAGCGGTTTACAGACCGCCGTATGCTACTTTATTTGATGATCAAACATTTACCAATTCTTTTCAATCTATCTTTGACTGCCATGGTTATATTGTAGTGGTAGGTGACTTTAATAAGTTACGGGACTGTGAAATAACCAATTTTTTTTCTAACAATGATCTCAAGCAGAATATAAATGAATCAACTAGAGGTTCGCAATGCTTAGATCAAATATACTTAGAAATTGAAATAGTGAAAACGCACAGTTGTGATGTTGTCAATTATTTCAAAGAATTGGATCAAAAACAAATTATTTTACAATGGAACATCTTGAGTGGCATAACACAGAAACTAAGTTTTGAAAATGCACACGTGCACTGTTCCAGAATCAACTGGAATTTTTTTAGAGAATTAAGTATACTGATTGATTATGAGAGTTTTATTTCTTGAATACTGATGAATTTGTTTCTTCTGTTTCATCGTTATTATCTATTTTATTTCAGGCATCTACGTTTACGGACATTATACCGAAACGAATTAATAGGAAATTGTGTAAACTAAGAATTAAACGAGATAATATAATGAAATGTAGTCTTATTAATAGTATTAAACAAATGAGGTTAGATTCCATTGATAACGAAATTAATTCACCACTGCTAATAATTCGTCAAAGATCAGAACGAATTATTTTGGCCAAAATGAAGAGTAAACATAGATTAGGATTCAAACTCCTCACAGATTACAGTAAATACAAGGAAAAGTTAAAGCTTATACTACCTGTGGATAAAACTGAGTATGGATTTCTCTGTGAATTGGAGGAAGTATTTGGCAATTTGATATGCAATCCACAGAATGAAAGAAATTATATAGAACTATCTGACCCTTTGGGAGACCAGGAACCAGGACTTGTTATTGACAGTGATGAATTGATAAAATTGATGTTAAAAATCAAATCAAAAAAACAAAAAGATCACCTTGGTATTTCGATTGATAATCTGCTTCAATTACCCTTAACATTTAGGAATGTGCTCTGCAACTTTATAAATAGAATTTTGAAGAATGGGAAATTACCAATCGATATACTAACGATAGTAGCTAATCCGTTGCCAAAAGTAAGTAAGCCAACGTGCGCCAGTGATTATAGATTAATCTCTACTATCCCTTCGTTCTTGAAGATAATAGAACGATTGATACTTGATCATTTAGAACGTATGTTACCGGCTGATTTTGACTTATGTCAACATGGCTTTACGAAAGGTAGATCGACAACTACTAATATGCTTTCCATGTGGAAACATGTAATTACATTAGACGAGAATAAGTTAGATGCATTAATTGTATTTATAGATATCTCAAAAGCTTTTGACTCTATATCTTTTGATGCTATTTTGAATGCGATTAGTTTGTTGAATATTGATCCTAATATTTTTAGATTACTTAAATACTATCTATATAATCGACGAATGAGTATTCAAGTAAACGATTTGATATCAAAATCAAAACGAGTAACGAGTGGAGTTCCACAAGGATCAAGCTTGGGGCCAATTTTATTTAAAATTGTATTAGCAAATTTGGAAACTAAAATCCTTAATGGTCGAGTTTGCAAAATCGCTGATGATTTAAAAATAATCTTCCCAATTGATCCAAAGAATGTCGAATTCTCCAAAAATAATGTGACTTTAGATTTGTATGATTTGAGTAAATATTTGTTTACACCAGGGCTGAGAATAAACAATAAAAAGACGAAAGCTTTAAAAATAGGGAACAGAACAAACTTTCATTATGTTTATTTTTATGATGCTGTTATTAATGATGTGTTTGAGATTAAACTTATGCAAGAAATTAAGGATTTAGGCATAACTATTCAATGTACAGCTTCTGCTGAGAGACATAATGAAAGTATAGTAGGCAGTGCCAAGAAAAGATGGGCACTAATAAATCGAAATATTTTATCAAATGATATAAAACTTCAAATGTATATAATATGGATTAGACCGGTACTAGAATATGCTGTCGCTACTTGGAATCCATTAAAAAGGGTTTGTCTAATAAGATAGAAGCTGTACAAAGAAAAGTTTTGAAACATATTAGTCCTATTTCTTGCACTATATACGCCTCTAGATTACAGTTTGTGTCATTGCAATCTTTGTGGTTTCGGAGGATGTGCTATTGTATAAAAGTTTTCCATTTGAACCAGTGGACTGGTGCCTATATGACTCCGATAAGAAAGAGTCATGAAGTTGGAACTAGATCTGGATATTTGGCAATATCTCCTCCTTTGGTGGGGAATGTAGCGAGCAAGTTATTCTCTTTCTCGAAAATCTACAAAATTTATAACCAATTGCCGAAGGGGCTTAGAGAAATACCTCCATCTAAGATTTCTTTTAAAATTTTATCTACTGAACTTGAAAAAGTCTGCAATCCTGCTGATATTTTTTATTTTGATCATGATAATACTTTCTCATGGTTGAATAAAAGACAAGGATAATTGTTATCGGAAACAGATTTTCTTGAGATTTTTATTTCCAAGTTTTGTATTATTATAATTGAAATGTTATGCACTATATCTTCAAATTAGTTAACATTACATACAATCAATTGCTAGTCATGGTTCTCAATTTTTGCATAATGTTACACTCGAATTATACCTTAATTGTTCCTAATTTGATGATGTATATATTATTCTTTTCAGTCGAACTTTCTGATATTGTTATATTGTATAGTACAACTAGTGAGATATACTTATCTACATGAGATTAATTGCACAATTATTGTGATGTGATATTTTTTATATATATACTGTACATTTTCCAATTTTATTATTTGATGGACTATGTGTGGTTTGAATCCAAATAAAGATATTCTATTCTATTCTATTCTATTCTAGATCATTTGGAACGTATGTTACCGGCTGATTTTGATATATGTCGACATGGCTTTACAAAAAATAGATCAACAACTACCAATATGCTCTCTATGTGGAAACATGTAATTACATTAGATGGGAAAATGTTAGATGCATTAATTGTATTTATAGATATCTCAAAAGCTTTTGACACTATATCTTTTGATGCTATTTTTGATGCGATACTAGAATATGCTGCCGCTACTTGGAATCCTTTAACAAAGGGTTTGTCTAATAAGATAGAAGGTGTACAAAGAGAAGTTGTGAAACAAATTAGTCCTATCTCCTGCACTATATACACCACTAGATTTCAGTTTGTATCACTGCATCCTTTATGGTTTCGGAGAATGTGCTATTGCATAAAAGCTTTCCATTCGAACCAGTGGACTGGTACCTATATGAATCCAATAAGAAAGAGTCATGAAAATAGAACTAGATCTGGTCATTTTGCAATATCTCCACCATTGGTGGGAAATGTTGCGAGCAAGCTATTCTTTTTCAAAAATTTACAAAATTTACAACCAATTGCCAAAGGGGCTTAGAGAAACGCCTCCAACTAAAATATCTTTTAAATTTTTATCCACGGAACTAGAAAAAGTGTTCAATCCTGCTGATATTTTTAATTTTGATTATGATAATACTTTCTCATGGTTAAATAAAAAACAAGATTAATTGTTTTTCAGCAACATAATTTCTCGAGATTCTATCTTCAAATTTTGTATTGTTAAAACTGAAATGTTGTGCATTATATCATCTTGTTAATCAACAATGCATACAATCAATTATTAGTCATGGTTCCCTTTTTTCTTACAAAATGTTATACTCAATATATACCTTAAATTTTCCTAATTTTGATGAAGAATCTATCACTCTTTACAGCTGAACTTTCTGATGCTGATAAATTGTACAGTACAACTAATTGCACATATTTATGTGATGTGATATCTTTCTATATTGTACATTTTCTAATTTTATTATTTGATGGAACATGTGTGGTTTGAATCCAAATAAAGATATTCTATTCTATTCTAAGAAGTCAATGACAGTATTATATTTGCTAGTATGCAGCACTTTCGCATTTAATATTGATTTACTATAAATAAGTACTCCTCCACCTCTTTTATCCAGGGATCTGTCATTTCTAAATAGAGAATAATGAGGAATGTCAAATGCGTAATTTTCAATGTCCATGTTGAGCCAAGTTTCAGATAAAATAATAAAGTCAAAATTATTACTTATTACAAAATCACACAGCAAAAAGTTTTTTGTTCTTAACACTTCTACAATTGACATAAAATAAAGTATATGTACAACACGACTTATCTTTACAGATTTTGATATTTACTGATTTACCTTTCTTGGTTTCCTTATAATTCTTTTGTTGGGTATCGTAGCTATAGTTCTCTTCTGTCCGCTTTCCACAACATTCATTATTGATGCACCGTTTTTTGTGATTTTAGAGTCAATTGAAACACCCTTTATGGTAGCTTGTTCCAGATTACATGATTCTTGATCTAGATTTTTCTTCAAATTTTTTTCTGCTGACAATTTTCTTTGGAGAAACGTCTTGTCTCTGGAAAGGAATATATTGCGAAAAGTAGGACACTCTCCTTTCTTCTTATTAATATCTTCAACTTGCATGTTCACCGGCCTCTTTGATAGTTTCACCACAACCGGCCTTGGTCGTTCAGACCGCTTGCCCATCCTGTAATATTTATTATATCGGCCTCTGTCGTGTCTCTGTTTAAATCATTTAATTTCTCTACATCATCCGGGTCGGCTTTTTCATTAAGATTAAATAATATTAACTGGTCCTGTTTGCCAATTCTTGCTGAAACTTCATTAGATAATATATTTAATATTTCTTCTCCTGAAGTACTGATTTTGTTGATGTATTGTCTTTTAATGTTATGTCAATCCATGGCTGAACATTGACACTTAATTTATCTAACTTATCATTTAACGTCACGGTCAATTCTTCAATTCTATATCTTTTGATGCAATTTTGATTGCGATTAATTTATTTAATATTGATCCGAATATTTTTAGATTACTTAGATATTATTTATATAATCGAAGAATGAGCATTCAAGTAAACGATTTGATATCTAAATCGAAAAGTTTAACAAGTGGAGTTCCACAGGGATCAAGTTTGGGGCCAATTTTATTGCACATATTTATGTGATGCGATATCTCTTTTTTTTATATTGTACATTTTCCAATTTTATTATTTGATGGAACATGTGTGGTTTGAATCCAAATAAAGATATTCTATTCTATTCTAATTTTGGCGCTTAAATTTTCATTTCTTATTTCTGCTAAATCTAATTCTGCTGCATATTTACTAACGTCCGACTCCAGCAATATGTCGGTAATTTCTTTGTATCGGTACAATTCATTGCTTAAATTCTTTCGAGTAAATATGCTTTTAAGTTTTGCGTAATTTAAATTTCAGTATTTTTTACCTGACGGGCGAGTATTTCCCAGTTAAATTACAGTTCCTATCTTATTTCTCGGTGAAATTTTACAAATTTTGATCTTTAAAATATATTCCTGTTAAAACGAGGTCCCGTTTTCATTTATGCAATATGAAGTCCTTCAGAAACAGGTGTAAACGCCCCGGCTTCAAGTAAATGCCGTACGACGTTACAAACTCGGTTAAGATGCTCTGAATAGAGATTAGTTACTGATATGGGGGCCCTTAAGAGGGCCTGGTAATGCGTTCTCTTGAAGTCTTCAGAGTTTGAAGATGTCCTAGAGCCTTGGGTGGACTCTGGTTGAGTTGTCGCTCCCGTGGTTGAGCTGTAATCACGCTGTGGATGGCCTCCTGCAGGTTCTGCACTTAATTGGCTCGTCTCTCCGGTATACCGCAACAAGATGAGTCACGGATGTAGTTAGTTGTTGGTGAAACTATCAAATCACCAGCGTAGGTATTGACAGCCGACAGAACGCACACGCGTGAAGCAGGTAGAATGCAAATTCCACAACTGACTTGCATGGTAAATTACCGTGCTTAAATAGCATGCAATATGTCTACTTGCACACTATTGGTTAAACGTGGTTAAACGGCAATTTCGCTTTTTTCTCATTGGTGCAACGTAAATAAATTTGAATTTAATTTACGCAATATGTCGGCGATTGATTTGTGTCGTTACAACACTTTCCTCTCTGAAAAAAAAGAAAAAAAATATTCCTCTCTGCGAGGCTAGATAAGAAATGCATGACAGAGTTCGAACCAAGTTAAGCAAAAATATGATGAACCATAAATGCTGGGCTTAAATATGCTTGTTGGTTGCTTCAACAATGATATGATGCCAGGTAACCACTAGGAATTGCTACACAAATTGTTAGCTCTAGTGGTCGGTCATAGCACGTGAGGCAAAATAGAGCAGTGTAAGTTTTGGAGCCAGAGCGTGAAGATTTCGAGGTAAATCGCCTCTGAATTTGCCAGGTTTAAGATAAAAACCTAAGCAGATTGGATCGTCGTCAATGTGTTTGTATACGACCAAAGGAGCTAGAGTGCTCGACGTTGTGGTCATGACATTTCTAGAGTGGTCTTTGTGAAACAGATAAAGTTGAGATATGCATTGAAAGTGGCCTGTACCATGATATGAAGATGATCACTATTTAGTGTTGCTACACAAAAGCGTTAGCTCTAAGTAGCTGGTCATACCAAAATAGGCAGTGTAATGTCATGTGTGAGAAATACATTATAATGTAAAAATATATACATTAAAATCAAAGGTAACTGCATAAAAAAATATGTACACGAACATTGCCTCAGAGAGGGCATAATACCAAAGAACTGTTCAAAAATGTTACACAATTGTTAGCTAAGAACAGCTGGTTATACCACGTGAGACAAATACTAAAAATAACGAAAGGTTAAAAAAAATTTATAGTTAATGCTAATGTTTTAAAAAAAATTAATTACGCGTTATACAAAGCAGGTTATTGAGATTGTGGGCAAACGGAGCCTGAGACGTGTGTAGAAGGTTGAACGCTCTCAGGATCAGGTGGTTCGATAAACGGTTTTAACCTGTCTATGCTTACTGATGTCGGTGTAGCGCCTTGCATAATGATGAAGTATTTTGGCTGTCTGAGTAAAATCGGGTAAGGACCGCGATACTTGGGTTGTAGTGGTGCAACAGCATTATTGTTGCGAACGAGTATTCTCTTGCAGCTGTGGAGCTGTGGGTGAACGAAGACTGGACGAGGCGTGTGTCTCGGCTGCTGTTCGGACATGTTACCGAAATGAAGTCGAAGGCGGGTAGCTTCGTCTTGTGGGTCATCTTGTGCCGGTAGTAGACGTGGGAGCTGATTAGGCAGGCGTAGATCCATGCCATACAAGAGTTGTGACGCAGACGTTTTAATGGATTCACGAGTACGGGAACGCATGGCCAGCAGAACTAAAGGTAGTGCATCGACCCAGTTGCCATTAATGGACGAGGATGCTAAAGCTGCTTTGAGTTCTCTACGCATTCTCTCTACCATGCCATTAGCTTGGGGATGGTAGGCAGTCGTCTGGCGTAAGATGCATCCCATGTACCTCAAGGTGGTTTTGAAACGTTTAGATGAGAAGCAAGTGCCTCTGTCCGTGATGACCTCATTGGGAACACCATAATTGGATATCCATGCAGAGATAAAACCGTTAGTTACTTCGTCTGCAGAAATGGTGCCAAGAGGTAATGCCGCAGGCCACCGTGTAAATCTATCGATCATAGTTAGAAGGTAGCTGAAACCTTGAACCTTTGTCAGATGAACTATGTCAATGTGGACGATGGCTAGGCGAGAAGTAGACCGAAAATGTTGCAACTTAGAACAAGTGTGTCGTGTGATCTTGTTTTTCTGACAAATTGCACACTCTGAGACACATCGTTAAACATTTTGCCTAAATCTGTGACCCCAGAAACGATCTGTAAGAAGTCGGACAGTCGCTTGGCTTCCTGGGTGAGAAATTGAGTGAATTGAATCGAAAACTTTTCTCTGAAGGCTGGTCGTCAGAACTGGCTTGTTAGGCTGCATACCCGTGAAGTAAACAATTGGTAAGCCTTCCCACAGACGGCATATGAACTTGGTTGGGTGACGGGCTATTGATCTTTGAATGTGAATGTCACCGCGTTGTTCAGTTCGCAGGAGAGTTGACGTTAGTGCAGGTTCACTGAGTGCCACGGAGTTGACAGTGAATGGTGACGGCGAAGGTGATTGTAGAGAGACGTCTGGCCTAGACAGGGCATCTGCAATGAAGTTCTGTTTGCCCTTGACGTGAAAGACGTCAAATTGCTATTCGCTTAGACGAGAAAGCTGTCTTTCCACTCTGGCAGGGTACTTGGCGATAGATGAAGTTGCGTTTCGAAATGCGCTAACTAGTGGTGCATGATCTGTGAAAACAACAAATCTGCTACTGCCAATGATGCTGATAAAATGGCGCACTGCGTTGTTGATAGCGAGAAGTTCTCGGCCGAAAGTGTCGTACCTTGTTTCTACTGGTTGGAGAGTACGCGAGTAGAAACTGATAGGCTTCTGTAATCCGTCGATCTCTTGTTCCAAAGTGGCTCCAATAGCGAATTCAGAAGCATCTGTCGTGAGTAGAAATGGCTTTTCGAAATCTGGATGCGTTAGCATTGTGGCATTTGCTAACGAGTTGATGGTAAGTCGAAGTAATTCCTCGTCTTCGGATGACCAAGCAATGATGGAATTCTTGCTAAGTCCTTTTCGGTTCCGCAGTTGCCTGCACAAATGATAAAGTTGTTTTGAAAGGCCCGGAAGGAACTTTTTTTAGAATAGAATAGAATATCTTTATTTGGATTCAAACCACACATATTCCATCAAATAATAAAATTGGAAATTGTACAATATATATTAAAATAATTATCACATCACAATAAATTGTGCAATTCATCTCGTGTAGATAGGTATATCTCACTAGTTGTACGATACAATATATCAATATCAGAAAGTTCGACTGAAAAGAATAATATATACATCACCAAATTAGGAACAATTAAGGTATAATTCGAGTGTAACATTATGCAAAAATTGAGAACCATGACTAGCAATTGATTGTATGTAATGTTAACTAATTTGAAGATCTAGTGCATAACATTTCAATTATAATAATACAAAACTTGGAAATAAAATCTCAATAAAATCTGTTTCCGATAACAATTATCCTTGTCTCTTATTCAACCATGAGAAAGTATTATCATAATCAAAAAAATAAAAGATATCAGCAGGATTGCAGACTTTTTCAAGTTCAGTAGATATAGATTTAATAGACATCTTAGATGGAGGCATTTCTCTAAGCCCCTTCGGCAATTGATTATAAATTTTGTAGATTTTCGAGAAAGAGAATAACTTGCTCGCTACATTCCCCACAAAAGGAGGAGATATTGCCATATGTCCAGATCTAGTTCCAATTTCATGACTCTTCCTTATCGGAGTCATATAGGCACCAGTCCACTGGTTCAGATGGAAAACTTTTATACAATAACACATCCTCCGAAACCACAGAGATTGCAATGACGCAAACTGTAATCTAGAGGCGTATATAGTGCAAGAAGTAGGACTAATATGTTTCACAACTTTTCTTTGTACAGCTTCTATCTTATTAGACAATCCTTTTTTTAATGGATTCCAGGTAGCGACAGCATATTCTAGTACCGGTCTAATCCATATTATATACATTTGAAGTTTTATATCATTTGATAAGATAGTTCGATTTATTAGTGCCCATCTTTTCTTGGCACTGCCTACTATACTTTCAATATGTCTCTCAGCAGAAGCTGTACATTGAATAGTTATGCCTAAATCCTTAATTTCTTGCATAAGTTTAATCTCAAACACATCATTAATAACTGCATCATGAAAATAAACATAATGAAAGTTTGTTCTGTTCCCTATTTTTAAAGCTTTCGTCTTTTTATTGTTTATTCTCAGCCCTAGTGTAAACAAATATTTACTCAAATCATACAAATCTAAAGTCACATTATTTTTGGAGAATTCGACATTCTTTGGATCAATTGGGAAGATTATTTTTAAATCATCAGCGAATTTGCAAACTCGACCATTAAGGATTTTAGTTTCCAAATTTGCTAATACAATTTTAAATAAAATTGGCCCCAAGCTTGATCCCTGTGGAACTCCACTCGTTACTCGTTTTGATTTTGATATCAAATCGTTTACTTGAATACTCATTCTTCGATTATATAGATAGTATTTAAGTAATCTAAAAATATTCGGATCAATATTCAACAAACTAATCGCATTCAAAATAGCATCAAAAGATATAGAGTCAAAAGCTTTTGAGATATCTATAAATACAATTAATGCATCTAACTTATTCTCGTCTAATGTGATTACATGTTTCCACATGGAAAGCATATTAGTAGTTGTCGATCTACCTTTCGTAAAGCCATGTTGACATAAGTCAAAATCAGCCGGTAACATACGTTCTAAATGATCTAGTATCAATCGTTCTATTATCTTCAAAAACGAAGGGATAATAGAGATTAATCTATAATCACTGGCGCACGTTGGCTTACTAACTTTTGGCAACGGCTTAGCTACAATCGTTAATATATCGATTGGTAATTTCCCATCCTTCAAAATTCTATTTATAAAGTTGCAGAGTGCATTCCTAAATGTTAAGGGTAATTGAATCAGATTATCAATCGAAATACCAAGGTGATCTTTTTGTTTTTTTGATTTGATTTTTAACATCAATTTTATCAATTCATCACTGTCAATAACAAGTCCTGGTTCCTGGCCTCCCAAAGGATCTGATAGTTCTATAAAATTTCTTTCATTCTGTGGATTGCATATCAAATTGACAAATACTTCCTCCAATTCACAGAGAAATCCATACTCAGTTTTATCCACAGGTAGTATAAGCTTTAACTTTTCCTTGTATTTACTGTAATCTGTGAGGAGTTTAAATCCTAATCGAGGATTACTCTTCATTTTGGCCAAAATAATTCGTTCTGATCTTTGACGAATTATTAGCAGTGATGAATTAATTTCGTTATCAATGGAATCTAACCTCATTTGTTTAATACTATTAATAAGACTACACTTTATTATATTATCTCGTTTAATTCTTAGTTTACACAATTTCCTATTAATCCGTTTCGGTATAATGTCCGTAAACGTAGATGCCTGAAATAAAACAGATAATAACGATGAAACAGAAGAAACAAATTCATCAGTATTCAAGAAACAAAAACTCTCATAATCAATCAGTATGCTTAATTCTCTAAAGAAATTCCAGTTGATTCTGGAACAGTGCACGTGTGCATTTTCATAACTTAGTTTCTGTGTTATGCCACTCAAGCATTTCCATTGTAGAATAATTTGTTTATGGTCCAATTCTTTGAAATAATTGACAACTTCATAACTGTGCGATTTCACCATTTCAATTTCTAAATATACATGATCTAAGCATTGCGAACCTCTAGTTGATTCATTTATAATCTGCTTTAGATCATGGTTAGAAAAAAATTGGATAATTCACAGTCCTGTAACTTATTAAAGTCACCTACCACTACATTGTAGCCATGGCAGTCAAAGATAGATTGAAAAGAATTGGTAAATGTTTGATCATCAAATAAAGTAGCATACGGCGGTCTATAAACCGCTGTTAAGATCAGATTATCAAATTGTATAGATAAGAAATCAATGATAGCATTATCATCACTAGTATGTAAAATTTTCGCCTTAAATACAGATTTACAATAAATGAGTACTCCTCCACCTCTTTTATCCAGCGATCTGTCCTTTCTGAATAAAGAATAGTGAGGAATATCAAATTCATGGTTTTTAATATCCCTGTTAAGCCAGTTTCGGATAATATTATAAAATCGAAATCGTTACTTATTATAAAATTACACAGCAAAATTTCTTATTTTTAACACTTCGAGAGTTAGCATAAAATAGAGTAAATGTAGATAGCGACTTATCTAAACAAGTGTCGACTTTTACTGATTCAAACTTGATGGCTTCTTTACTATTCTTTTCACGGGCCTCGAGGCCATAATTCCTTTCCCCCTCTGTCCACAACAGTTAATAACGATACATCGTTTTTTGATGTTGCAGTCTCACTCGATTGATTCCGTTTAACAGCTTCATCAGACATTGGCGGTTTCCGTACCTGATTGTTCTTTAACTTTTTTACTTTTGCCAATTTCCGTTGGAGGAACGTTTTGTCCCGTCCAATAAATATGCTGTGAAAGCTCAAATTTTCCTCTTTCTTTTTATTGATAGATTCTAATTGCATATTTGTTGGCCTTTCCGATAATTTTACAATTACAGGCCTTGGACGATCAGCTCGTTTCCCCACCCTATAGCATTTAGTAATAGCTGCATGCGTTTCTTCTTTTATTAAAGTAATTAATTTCTCGACGTCTTTCACATCGGCATTTTCATCTAGATTAAATAAAACTAATTGATCCTGTTTGTTATTACGCGCTGAAACTTCATTTGCTAATATATTTAGCATTTCTTCACCAGATGATTTATTTTTTACTACCATATCGCCTTCCACTGTTAAATCGGCCAATTCAATCCATGGTTGAACATCAGTCTGTAACTTGTCTAACTTCACAAGTAATGCCTCATTATGTTGAACTAGATCAACTATACGCGCACTTAAAGTTTCATTATTTTTCACCACTTGCTCCAATTTTTTGCATTCACAATTGAATCATTCTTCAATATGGACATTTCATTCTTCATCAATTCCATGGAGTTCTGAAGATCCATAACAATTTTTTAGATTACTTAAATACTATTTATATAATCGAAGAATGGGTATTCAAGTAAACGATTTGATATCAAAATCGAAACGAGTAACGAGTGGAGTTCCACAGGGATCAAGTTTAGGGCCAATTTTATTTCAAAGTGTATTTGCACATTTGGAAACTAAGATCCTTAACGGTCGAGTTTGCAAATTTGCAGATGATTTAAAAATAATCTTACCAATTGATCCAAAAATGTCGAATTCTCCAAAAATAATATGACATTAGATTTGTATGATTTGAGTAGATATTTAATTACACAAGGGCTGAGAATAAATAATAAAAAGACGAGGGCTTTAAAAATAGGTAAAAGAACAAACTTTCATTATGTTTATTTTCATGATGCTGTGATTAATGATGTGTTTGAGATTAAACTTATGCAAGAAATTAAGGATTTAGGCATAACTATTCAATGTACAGCTTCTGCTGAGAGACATATTGAAAGTATAGTAGGCAGTGCCAAGAAAAGATGGGCACTAATAAATCGAAATATCTTATCGAATGACATAAAACTTAAAATGTATATAATATGGATTAGACCGATACTAGAATATGCTGTCGCTACTTGGAATCCATTAAAAAAGGGTTTGTCCAATAAGATAGAAGCTGTACAGATAAAAGTTGTGAAACAAATTAGTCCTATCTCCTGCACTATATACGCCTCTAGATTACAGTTTGTGTCATTGCAATCTTTGTGGTTTCGGAGGATGTGCTATTGCATAAAAGTTTTCCATTTGAACCAGTGGACTGGTGCCTATATGACTCCGATAAGAAAGAGTCATGAAGTTGGAACTAGATCTGGACATTTGGCAATATCTCCTCCTTTGGTGGGGAATTTTAGCGAGCAAGTTATTCTCTTTCTCGAAAATCTACAAAATTTATAACCAATTGCCGAAGGGGCTTAGAGAAATGCCTCCATCTAAGATGTCTTTTAAATTTTTATCTACTGAACTTGAAAAAGTCTACAATCCTGCTGATTTTTTTAATTCTTATTATGATAAT